>CAAKHC010009434.1:0-16941 GCA_901007825.1 Macroramphosus scolopax | reverse complement strand
AAATTGGAGCTGCTGAGTGCAGCAGGTGATGGATTTTTGACTCAGAAGGTAAGAATTTGTATTATTAAAGAGGCTTGTGGAGTCATTACTGGTTAGAGCTGTAGGAATACGTGGATCAATAGAGCTATGAGTCTTTGTCAGCCTGTCCGCAGCGCTAAAAATAATCTACGATTGTTTTGTTTCCCTCTATTAAGGATGATAAATAGTCTGTTGTGGCAAAATACATTTCCATTTAATTCTTTTATGTTTTAAGGCAATCTTTCCGGAGTGAGCTGGATTCCTCCAGACTGTCGAACGCTCTTTCCAGTTTTTTTTAATCATCTTTTTTTATGTGGGGCAGTACAGTTTCTATTAATTTCTATCTCCATTTTCTTGGAGATGTTTTGACTCTGGTTTGTCTCAATGACTTTGTCTCTGCAAAGTATTGCTGCTGGTTTCCTCCACACATTTCGTACTTATTGCACCTACTGCATGTCTGTCTGTCCTGGCACTCTGCCTGGAACCCCTCTCAATATTTACTGCAATACCTCTATGTGCAATACTTAACTTATCTGTTACATGTAATATCACTTACCTCTGCAATACTGCAGCTTCCATGTAACTTATTTATTATATCAGTTGGACATATCACTTACTCATTAGTGCTTATTTCTGACAATTCATCTAGTACTTCATTTCACAATTCATTTGTTGCTATTTTTTATAAATGCTCTTTATTGTCTGCACTATCCACTTAGCTGCTGTAATGTTGTACATTTCCCCATCGTAAGACGATTAAAGGTTCATCTTATCTTATCTTATTCGTCCTCTGTTTTTCTTTATGTGGATGCTCCTAATACATCAATTCAAAGTGTCGGATATAATTGCTTGTATTCCGTATTTCAATTTTGACACGACACACAATTTTTGCTTTTGCATTACATTCTAAACATCGTGCATAATTTGAATCATTTATTAGAAAATGAACTTCCACTGATGCGACTGCAGCGAGTGACTGTGTGCCAGCGAGAGGTGGAGCAGAGTAGAGTAGAGTGATTGCACCTGGGACAATCACAGCAAGTGATTGCACCATCGGAGGTGTTTGTTTGAGGAGGAGAGTTGTATTAGAAAAGGGCGGCGTGAGCGAGACTACCTCCGGTTAAATCCTCCCAGGTTGTGTTTCATTTTAGAATATGATAATACGATGGACGTTTGTATTACATCCAGGGAATAATGAACACACGATCAATGCAAAGGCAGTAATGTTGATGTTCTAAATCATAATAGTGAAAGCCAGGAATGCCTAGCTTGCAGACGTGCACACAAGCAGTTATCTTAAATTTTGTCCATCGTTATTTCTAGTAGTGGTAGTAGCAGTAATTCAGCAACACAGCAGCATATGTTGCATCACATCTGTAAGCGTGATACATTTTTCATTCTGACCCCAGCATTCACAATCCAGAGGAGAGAAAATAAAACATTGGCCGGGTTACCAGGCAACTATTTAAGATGTGAATAAATAAATAACAACACAGTGGAAATGTGTAGTTTCCCTCCTCCTGCTTTCAGTCGGGTGTTTCATAAAAGCAAGAGCCGGCTCAACTAGTAGCTGCTTCGCAGGGAATATCAATGTTTTTCAACCTTTCAAATATCAAGGAAAATGCAGCCTGTCTTTGTGCTTATTGCTTTAATATATCATGGCAAGTAAGTCTACCTTAATATTTCCATTCTAATAAATAAAACTTAACTGAAGAAGGGAAACGCGTCTGGTCGGCAGCAGCAGTTTGAAGAGGAATTAAAGAACGTCATTTCCCCAACTTTGTCCGCATATCTTAAGAATCCGCCTGATCGATGGACAACACAGAACAAATGATTTTGCAAAAAATAAAGAATGCCGATCCAATTATATCATGGGATGTGACCACGTTCATGTTCAATGTTGGAGGGAAAAAAAAGCCCAAAAGGAACAGAACAGATTAAACACAACAGTTCGATAGAGACTGGAGACTGAAAGGAGGTTTATACAACAAGGGAGAGACAATGGACAACATTCGGAAGGTTTTAGCCCAGAAATAAAGGAATGGAAATATGAATAAATGGTGCCTGCAAAGGGACAACATCCAGCAATCAGTTCATGATGCACATTATTGGTTTGATTGTTTGAGTGCCCACTGCTGGTGCACCCCAAAGGGACATTTTCTCTGCTGTGCAGGCTCTGCTGCAGCTCTCCATGGTGCCTCCCCGACAGAAAGGCCCTGTCCCAGTTGGACGGCCAGATCCCGGCCGTCTGCAGCTGTGGGTCTGACCTCTGGAGGGGTCCGAGCCCCCTCTGAGCGATTGCGTTCAGACGTTGAGGGGCACCATTATGAACCCGAGAGCGTCTTCCACCCGCTTGTTGTACGACAACAGACGGGAGCTGTTCTCCAGCTGGTGTGCGGTGACGGTGACCCGGTACGGGGCTCCGTGCCTACTGTTTTGGAGTTTCTCCAAACCCTCTTGGACAATGGGCGTTCCCCTTCTACTCTGAAGGTCTATGTCAGTATCCGACGGGCATTTGGTAGTCGATGGCGCGGTGGGTCGCCACAGGCTTTATCTCGAGGGGGCCCTGAGGATTCGACCCCCGAGGCTCACGTTGCGGCTCCCCACCCATTGGACGTGGTTCTGCAGCCTCGTCCCTCCTCTTCAACTCCGTGAGGTGGGTGTTGAGCCGAGCTGGGGATTCTCCGTGACTCTGTTGGTGTGAGTCATCCAGTGACTTTAAGCACCAGAAGGGATGAAATAGAAAGAAGGTTCTGAATGCAACCACGGTTCTATCAATCCCAGATTACCCGCCAGTCGGGCCTGGCCCTTGATGACTCCGGAAGATACGAGCTCCCTCGGGTCATCCCGGGGTCACGGGGGAATTCGTTGATATGAAGACTCGACTTGAACATTCAGTGCTCATCAGTCCACTTAGTTTTTCCGTTCTGTGTTTCATGTCTGACTCCGTCAGGTCCTTCTGGTGTTTGTCAGTGTGTTTGTTTCTTGCCTTGCCGTGCTTGTCGATCCTCGGGGTTGTTGTTCTCGATTTCATTGTTTCTAATGAGTTCTTGCAGGTAGATTTTGCTCGCGCCTCCTAGTTAAAAACATTTTAAGCTCTCCAGACCTGTCTGTCTGGGTAATTAGCTGTATTTCGGTCCACCTGCTTGTCACAGGCTGACGGGCACAACAAATAATGCCCAATAAATACAAATATTTAAGAATGCAGTTCTAATAGTAATTTAATGCTATTTTTATCAGCTGTGGATGATATCCGTGCAACCCTGACCGTACCCAGAGTGATTGACCCAGATCTTATACAGATGCATCCTGACACCACCACCTTTCAAACAACTGTAATGTTAATCCGTTCACATCCAAATAGATCGATGTCGGAGACACTGCGTAAAGAAAGAAACTCTGTCTAAGTAGGCCGGTTGTTGCTGTCCATCCGTCCGACAAACACAGGACTTTGTTTTGGTCGACGGGTCATCGATTCGCAGTTCGCAACCATGAGTTTCTTATTTTTAATAAGTACAAGTGCAGGACTGTGTCTCGCTAACGAGTTGTGTGGACAGCGACTGTGACCAGAAATGATTCACCACACCTCGGGAAAACAGTTTTAATTGTTTGTTATAACGTATCGACATATGGTTGAGGTGTGACGAGGCTTAGGCACAAGGAAAGAGAGGAAATACACACTTGTGTCATTTCCGCGCGTGCAGCAGTGATACAGCTGCAGAAGAAGTTGATCTGAGTGAAAAGCTTTACATTGAAGAGGCGGATTTTGGCCTTGTGCATCCATCAGACACCAAGAGACAAAGCATCCGCATTTCAGAGGAGGCATTTTTACTCCTCAGATAAACATCAGGCTCTTTTAATGCTCCAAGATGTTCAATTAAGTCACTTACTGTTCGTGACAAGGTTCTCGTAGCAAGCCGTCACATAACCGAACTCCCAGCTCATCAAACGGGGACGCTTTCTCACGCACTTCACGTCTTTTACTCAAGCGCAAGGCACCCTTTTGTGTCCATGAGAGACACGTTTGCCTTGTCACATCGGAATACGCAGTGGGAGGATGCTCGATTTGCAAAACCCAACTCGAGTCGAAACGATGAGCGTAAATAGTTTGGTCATATTTCATGAATTATAAGGTCTTGTTAGGGTTAAATATATACTCTATCCAAGTTGTGCATGCCCCGATCTCAGTGTCTTATCGTGATGTAATGTCTTCTATTGGAACTAATACATCCAGACAGATAACGATGCCTTGTTTGTCTGCATCAGTTGCTGATGACGTAGGATGAGCAGGGGCTCGGAGTTTGATGCTGAGCAGCTGGTGTAGAGTGGAAACACGTCTGGCACACTTTTTTTTGTTGTTTTAGCAAAGAGAAGGTTAATGTTGTTACAGTGAAGGGGGGGGGGTCAATAAAATCCTGACAATACTTTGTGATATCTCTGTCAGTTGATCGATAAAATGAACGTTACTTTACATCAACGCCATCACTGGAAGGTTCGGTACGATGGTTCATTCGGGGCTTTTGCACACAATCTGATTATATAAAAAAAAAGAAGAGATAAAAGAAACGTAATGCTTCCTGTGGTGTCCCGTGGTTTGAAATGCTATTTTGGCAAGCGATAATGGTTCACTGCCAAGAACCGGTCCGCGTCAAGCTGTGCCCATCATCCGCTCCGGGCTACCAGGAGTTCCTCTGCACCCTCATGGCTTCTCTCAACAGTAATAACAAGCGCACCTTGAGAACTAATTGCATGCACATTTAGATACAACTGGCTTGTGTGTCGTGTCAAATGTATGTACCGGTATCTCTTCCTTTCTGCCTCCTCGTATTCTGTGGTTTCCTGCGGAGACTGTTCCTGCATGCCAACAAGCTTTAGCTCTTGTTTTGTATTTAGAAAACAGGTGGCAACCCCGACTCGCCGTCTAATGTTTATACATGAAAAAAGGAGAACAAAGCACTCCTGGTGGATGCTGTGTGCTTCTGTGTGCGACCAGACGACGCCCAGCAGTCGGCTGCTAATGCTCAGCGCTTGTGCTTTTTGTTTTTCATCGTGTTTGTGCAGGTTTGAGTTTGCAGCGGAATACACAAATAAAATACAATGAAAATAGCTGTTATTTATGATTTATGAAACAAATAAGATGTGACCTTTTTTATTTTTTTTTTTGTTTTGGAAGGACAGCGTGGGTTTCCAAAGGCCACAGACGACAAACTCGAATATTAATCCAACTTTTAAAACAGTTATTTACGGCTATTTTCTAACTGTTGCCGATGATCTCTGCACCAGATTCCATGGTGGCAACACTTCTGTCTCCCTGTGGACCCGCAGAAGGCTTTGTAGAAGTCCTCCTCGCATGCGGTCGTGCTCCCCAAGACCCGCGAAACACTTCAACGTGTGAAATCAGTCGAGGTCCCCTTAAAGGAATCTTTAAACGCCAGAACACTCAGATCCTTGCGGCTGACTGAAACCATCCGTGTGCGTCAACAGTTGCAAATAATTCAACAGCAAAGGTTTCTAAACTTGTATTTTCTTTTTTTTTTTTGATGGATTATGGGAAGTCTATCAGTCAATGATTATAGCTGCTTCATGTGCACATTGCGAACTGCTCAGAGAACCACATTTCACCCTAATTAGACACATCAATCTCATGGAATGTACGTCAGGCTGAGTATTTCTGTTCGTGCTCAAATTGTGCTCTGCACATTCAATAAGACCATCTGCTGCTTAGGAAACAATAATCAGCATTGAGAAGCATGTTAATGAAGAGGCAATCACGGGGCGAGTGTTTTTTTTCCTGTTTCCTCCATAGTATTTACATCATTTAAATGTACAATAGCAGTCAGCCAACCTCTAACAAGACATCTGAACTGTAATTTACTATTCACTGCTTGATTATGGTAATGGCTTTGATTTGAAAGGCAGTAAGTGTGCCATGGGAGGGAAGTATGGGTATGAATGATAATTCCCCAAATGCAAACCTAAAAATAAAGGCGGTTTGGAGTTGGTATTAGTGCGCAATCTGTAAACATGTGAATGTTGTCGTTGATGATCCTCGACAGAAACAAACAAGGGACCGAATTTATTCCAAAAGAGCGATTAAGAGCATCGATTGTCCGGAGGCACAACAAGACAATGCACTCAAGCTTTATTACTTTTTAAGGAGCTCTGAGCTCTCTTGTGCTTGTTAAAGATAAAAGTGCCAGGAAGTTATTAATTTCTTCGCCGAACTTGTTTTGACATGATGTTTTTTTTTATGAGAACATTGTTTCGCTGATCAGTCAGCAGTTCCATCTTTGTTTCCACATGTTAGTTATAATAGTCACTTTCTTGTAAGTTGTTCAAAGGTGGACCCAGTTGTAGATATCCAGACTTACGCAGGCTCATTTATTTTGAGACAGGTGAGAGAACACGAAGGCTGGCGAGGGCTGACGAGACGCAGGGGAAAGACCTAACGGAGCGGGAAGTAAAACATGGAACAATGACACAAGGAGACATACAAAACAAAACAGGAAACCAGCAACAAAAGATCTGAACACAAAACACATGAACACTCCGACGCCACCACAGGCACAAAGAAATATATCAAAAACCCAACACACATTCAAAACCCAAAACTACCAAATATACAAGGCCCAGGCAGGGAGACAGAGGTCGGGGTCATCCTGAGGGTCGGACCGGAGGCCGGGGGCGGAGTCGTCCTGAGGGTCGGACCGGAGGCGGAGTTGTCCTGAGGGTCAGACTAGAGGCCGGAGGCGGAGTTGTCCTGAGGGTCAGACCTGTGGGCAGAGATAGAGGTCGGGGTCGTCCTGAGGGTCGGACCATGGGCGGAGTCGTCCTGAGGGTCGGACCGGAGGCCGGAGGCGGCGTCATCCTGAGAGTCGGACCAGGGGTGGAGTCGTCCTGAGGGTCGGACTGGAGTCCGGAGGCGGAGTCGTCCTGAGGGTCGGACCAGGGGCGGAGTCGTCCTGAGGGTTGGACCAAAGGCCGGAGACGGAGTTGTTCTGGCGGTCGGTCAGGAGGTGGTCTGCACGCTTCAAACACTGCAGTCTACAAAGGATGGATGGACCACAAGGCCAACAGAGCACTGATGAAGTAAGACTTGCAGCCTACCCTCACTTCATGCAGCGCCACTCTTGTCAAACAGCAACATCGACCATCTGGACTGAAGTTGTAGAAATGGAACCATAATATAAGAGAATCAAAGAGCTTAATTAATTCCATTAATTGTTGTTCAGCTTATGTAGTTATGGCAAAAATCCAAACCGTTCATTTTTAAACAAAAGCAGTCCATGTATAATAGACATTATCTTGTATCATGTTATTCATTAATTTAGTGAATGTGTTGTGTACATGCGGAGCCCCAGAGGCACTGCGGTCGATTAAAAAACATGAAGCTTCACTCTCCATTCAAACTGAATCCGTCTGCCTAACTCGGAATCTTGAATCGAAAAGGATTTTCTGCCTCAGACTGAAGTTTAAATAAGTGAGAAAAAAAAAAGCAGGACACACATCAAAGGGTCTCGGTGCAAACAGGCCGGCCCAGTTCTCCTGCAGATCTCTACGACCGTTTAGAACAGAAGTGTTTCGTTTTATTTCTCTGCTGGAGACTCCCTTTAGAAAATCCCTGGGTTTAATGCATCAGTGTCTGACAGGCTGCCCGCTCACCCCTGGCTGTTCTGGAGGCCCTTCGGTCCAGCGGGCCCAGCAATACGGCCGTAGTGGCCTCCAGAAAGTGACTGGCGTGGAAAGGCCCTGCTGCCTGCATGCAGCTTCTCTCCGTCCAGCAGGCACCTTCCCTTCGTTCCCTTCGAGGTGAATACGCAGGTGGATCTGAAAACGTCATAGCAGATTTACAACTGGGAGTTATTTGGGCCAACTGATCCAAATAACCTTTGCTTGTTTTTTCCTGTTCTTACAGAGTTCCCCCCCTCCACCCTCCTGCCTCTGGACCCTTGCCTGTCTCTCCACTTGAAACCCCCGGTCTTCCCCAGCCAGACACCCTCCTGTCCGGCTCATGTCAACCCTATCATCCAACATGTAGCTCGTCCATCATCGCCTATCTACCTTCTGCACTTCCTAACGATCCCTTTGTTCCTACAATAAACCCCTTTAATCCTTTAGATCCACGGTTTTGGGTCCGCCTCCACTAATCCTGACAATTGGAACGCCCCTTGAGGCAAACTTCTGATGGGGGGCTGTATACATCTTTACAGGCCTGTCAGTGTACGCTTGGTACAGAACAGTGCGTTCGCAAGAGGTGCGTTCAGAGGCGAGCTTCCCTGTGATCTGACTGATTTACCCCTGAAACAAATATGACTATTAGATGCTAATTGTCTTATTTCCTTCAGGTGACAGGGCTATTCACGGCTTATTGTCTGACTACCCTGCCCGAATTAACAAAAACCGGTGGATTTATATGGAGCCTTTCTACCTTAACCCGCAATCAAAGTGATTTACGATGTTGACTCAGTCACACGCTCTTGGCAAACACGTCGCTATCTGAAGTACCCGGCTAATAACAAATCACGAGCAATTAGGGGTTCAGTGTCCTGCTCAAGGGCACTTCAGCGAGGTCTCTGGGGGCGCCGCGGATTGAACAGGTGACCTCCTGATAGACAGACACTCTGCCTCCCCTCAAGCTTCGGAGCAGCAACGAGCAGCGGCGGCTGTTTGATTGGAGGCGTCCAAACGGTTTCAGCAGGATTTAAAGCAACATACAACGTGTATGTGCAGTATACGTAGGTGTACATGCATTCGCTTTTTGTATCACTACTTTGTAGTTATTAAACAGTTTTATTCCGAAAGGAAATAAAGCACCTTCATAAAATAAATGAGGGCATTCTATTGGCCGGCCGCCCATGGCACTGAGAGTGAACTAGGGCTATACGATTAATCGTATTAAACTTGATTCATACCTCTATGCAATCTCATTTCTAAATGATAGCATTCTGCTGCATTTTCATTAGGGCTGCATCAAAATAAACGCTCTTACATTCTCACTCAACAAATGACAATGCGGCGTTACAGCAAGTGATGCAGAGCAGCAGAGACTGAAAGTAAAGACGGGAGACCGACTCCGAACCGTGGCCAGGTGTTTCTGGGGACAAAACAACGAGATGAAATAGATAATTGATTCAGCCTTAACGTCAATACAGGGCTTCTCCCATGTCCGTATTACCCCGTCAACAAACCTCAGTTCAACCCCATTAGCAGGGTAATCGTGCTTTGATATATTGTTCATGTTACAAACCGCTTCTCCAGCCGAATTATTCCGTAGATTAGATGGTATTTATGTCAACTGAGAAAAGCTTTTAATAACTAGTCAGTGCTAAATCCAGCATCACATGAAAGGATATTCCCCCTCACACGTCTCTCCAGTGTTCTACTTTTTTTTTTTTTTTTTTTTCCTGCCATGACAACATCTGAGATCGGAGCTGTGTTTTTTTTTTTTCCCCTTTCCTATACCGCGCCATCCTTGGAAACATGCGATGTTTGTTTCCAGCCTTTCATCCACTACTTCAACCCTGCACTGGGAGTTTGTCAATGCACAAAAGCATCTGGTGAGAGCTCCATTCGAAGGCTCGTCGTCGTCCGACCCTCGCGGGGCTATTCACGGGGCTATCCAACATTAAATGCTATTAAATATTTCATTGTCACTTGCACTGTCGCCGACATCGACTCGCGGAGTCTTGATGAGAATGTTTGATGTTTGAATGTTTGTTAAATGTGTGTATGAGCATGGACGCCTCCTGCATGGGCTTCAAATAATGTTACAATCCTCATTTTCAATATAAGATTGTAAGAAAAAACAGCATGTGTGTGCTTGTGGGAAGAAGCTCCTTTAGTTGACTATTATTCTGCTACACATGGAGCTCACAGTGCAGCACTCTCTTTCTATTCAGCTTCATTAATGGATCCGTATTGATAGGTCTGCATCCTGCCGAACACGTGGACGCTAGCGGTAATAAAAACCCCCGTTCATTACTACTTTTTTTTATTTTTACAGCTCCAACCGTTGCTTTATGTGCTTATGATAACGGTGATGAAGTGAGTGCTGCGACCTCGTAATCTGTCATTACTGATAAAAGTAGGGTGCGCCGGGGAAAAACAAGCCGTCGCTCAATCGTGCAGCTCCAAAACGTTGAGCGTCGTTTTGAAAGGGAAAATTACGGCTTTTAAAGATGACGTGAAAAGGATGCTGCTATATGAACTATATCAGGATGGGATAGTTTATGTTAAAGTCTAACATTCATGGCAGAAGCTACAAAAGGAAACAGAGCTGCTATAAACGTTCTTATGAAGCCGACTGGCTTCGGTGACTATGTTGAAGTGACGGCGTCTTCTGGGGATTCCGTCTCTCTGTTATTGCTGTTTGTCGCTGATGTTCAATATCACCAACGCTGCTGCAAAGTCAACCACCGTTATGTAACCTATGCCTCTGCTAAATAAAACTGTCACACACAACCACCTCTCACATCGTTTTGTGCCCGTCAGCCCTGCGATTCGCTTCACGCCGTAACGTGATTGACACGCGAGCGTCTGTCATGTTGAATTGTTCTCAGTGTGTAAAGATCATTATAATTTTTTAGCGGGTGCACGTTCACATGGGTGGTAACCCACCGAATGCTTGTTGCCATGACTTCAGCAGCCCCCACTGCTGCCCGGTAAACTCAACGATAGCAGTCATTCAGTCAGCGGACGGACACTCGCTGTTCAGGTCTGCATTTCCATGCACGACCGCAGCGAGTTCTGTTGATGGTCGCGGTAATTAGATCAGCCGCGAGGCCGGCGGAGGGATGTCACCACAGTCGAAAACCAAAATGAGTTTTGCCTCATCTGAAGACGTATTTTCTGTCCCCCTCTGTGCCAGTTTTGTGTCAACCTCTGTCCTCCTTTGAACACGCTCCCCGTCGGTCGTAATGGGGAGAGACGGTTGTTGCTGCTCCGACAATTGATGCTTTCAGCGCTAGTTGAATTAAACCGGGAACGTACAACCGCCTGACTCTGAAAGCTACCACTGTATTATAGTAATAACGGACGTACATGTGAAGGGGGGGTCGCTTTTTAACATCAGCTTCAAATGTTGAACTCACCTGTCGGCAGCATCGAATTCTTCCACTCCACTGCTGAGTGGGATTGTTATATTCTGAATTGACAGAGACAAAATCGGAAGATACTACGTCTCCAAACTCACTTATTGTAAGTAATAACCTTCCAAAAACCACTCAGTTTTTTTGATCTGCTACTACTGTTATGAGGGTCTTTGTTAAAACGGTGAAAAGATCCTGAGCGTGATAAAAGATTTGACGTTTGGTGGGAGACTTGATGAGCCTTGGTCTCCGTCAATTGACACACAACAACAGATGTATTTCTATCTCTTCGTCAGACTCTCCACCGCATGCTTTTGAAGCACCGCGGCACGGAGTCCACGTTTCCACTGTCTGTGCATGTAACATTCAGCCTTTCTCCTCAGTATTAGCCATCCTGCAATCTGTCCGTCTGAACAGCAATGAGTAAGTTCCTGAGCAGCTCTTCAGAACAGCAGAAACAACACACTCACAGCTAGAACGTCCACTTTCTAGCGAGTTCCCCGAGCTTGCCAGTCTGTCCCGAACCATCTCGCACCTGATCACTCTAATGTTGGCAGAATCAAGAGGGTAGTGACTGAGCTGCTTGCAGTGATGGAGCACAGGGGCGGGGGGGGGGAGGGGGGAGGGAATGCAAAAGTAGATTCAAACCTACCAGTCATCTGTCAGGGTGCAGAGAGTGAGATCATTTGCATGAGCTCCCTGCCTTGGTCCAGGCCCAGCAGGAGCATTTTGAATGCAGGTATTTGTTTCACAGAGTCTTTGTTGCTGGGGGAGAACGCAAGACTCTGTCAAGACACCCATTTGGGGTCAGCAGGACATATTTGGCTCGTGCATCCTTTATTTTGGGATATTTATTTCTGCCCCAACGGTTATACAAACTCGGTGCAGTTCCATTTCTGACCACATGAGGAAATCGTGCGCAGCGAGCATCTCCGCGAGGACACTAGAAAACCAGTCAAGCTCTTCACCTGGCGATACTGGTTCACTGTTGCAGGATGGAGCTGCAGCTGCACCTTAAGGCTCACACGTCTTTTCTCTCTCCGGGACGACTCAACCGGCGGCGGAAACGGGACTATTTATATATTCATATTCAAGGATTTGATGATGTGCAAGCACACAAACAGAAATTTCCCTTGCATTGGTCTGATTAAGTCATAATCTATAAAACACATCACTCCCTGGAGAGTTTTCTTCTTGGGATATAAAATTGGCAAAAATGGCGAAAGCCACCATTAGCTGTGAATTTCGCATCCAATTATTTACCGTCGTCTCCCCAGCAGACCGGTGCATGTAATACTGGTGGATGTGTTAAGGGTTAATGGAGCATCGTTAGTGCCAGTTCTTCTGTCGATGCCATTAAGTGCTCTGCTGATCGGCTCGAAGGAAACCCGCGCGTTCCTTTCCCTCCGTGGATATCGATCGGACATCTTTTGTACGTAGCTCAACACACAAAAAAAGTAAGCGTGAGGAAGCCGTAACAATTTGTACAAAACTGTACAACAATTTGTGACCTGCGGCCTCCGTAACGTTTATAAATGATGAAATGAATTTACTTTGAATTAAGGTTTTTATGCGTGGTTTTTATTCATTTCAAGAAAAAGCGAGCTTCCAGGGCCGCACGCGGCAACGAGATGCCGCGGCACAAAAAGATCACGTGTACGATATCATGTCACATCGTTTCGAACATCGGATCACCTTCAGTTCAATAGATTTGCAAGGAAAAACAACCTTTTTTTGGCCGGATGTTCCATGAACCGATCACACTCCCGAGTAGCTCGACTGGTAGAGTTTATTATAGCATTTATTATTACTTTTATTACTTATAAATAAGCCTGTCAAGTTAGTTTTTATGCACATTTCAAAGAGACACTTGAAACACTGTATCAACAAGGACAAGCAGCAGTTCGTCCCGTGTTCCTCTGCAGTGCCTAACATTCACCAGTGTTTTCGCACGTGAGACCCATCATCGGTCAGGACTCATCATATCAGTCACATGCCGAACGCTGCCATTCCTGAGTAGCTTCAGATGTCATGCATTGACTATGCAATTAGCTTAGGAATAAAATGAGTGAAAGACTGCCTTCGGGTCACAGGGTTAATGGGGTAATTGGGATTTGTGAAAGTGCTATAACACGAGTCTTGAGGCAGTTTGATAGCAAAGTGTTAATGTAGCATAGACGAAAGGAAAGTCAGTGGGCCAGAGGGAGTAGGTTGTCCTTCATATAGGAGGGGGGGGGTTCAAGGCTTTCACATGTCTGAAACATGAAATGGCATTCCAGTTAGTTTCAGCGAGCGCCTGGCATGCTGCAGGGCACGAGGCTGCTGCAGAAAGGCATGGTGGGGAAACGGCAGCATGAAACAGACTGGAGAAAAATGCAACCATCTTCTTAAAGGTTGCCGAAAACTCCGCAGATATAACATGATAACAACGACGTGTTCTTTAGGAAAAAAAGGTGAGAGAGATGTTCCTGCTGAGGTACCTTCTCCTGACAACAAATCTATTATTAATTATAAGGCTACTTAAGTTTACCTTCACTTCACCTCGCAGCAGTCGGCTGTTTTAATTTTTTAGAATTCCACATGCCTTACTCTTCCACTTGGCCTGGAAACAGCTCTCCTCCCTTAGATGTCTTTCAGAAGTATGCCAACATTTTTTGTTTAGCCTCAATCCGTGCAGAGTTTAAAATCGTTGCTACCAAAGGTGCAATTGTAGCGCTGCTTTCCACAATAATTGGAATGTAGAAAAATACCACAGCCCTTCTGAGATATACGGCTCTTCCCTGCAGGAGGATTGGATAGAGTACCATTATCAAAGATAATACTCATCCGCGCCATCATCTATTTACTACATCGGTATCGTCTGAGGGCTGTTTGTGCTCCATCAAATCTCGCACCACCTGCTTGAGGAAGAGCTTCTATCCACAGGCAGGGAAGGCTCATCAACACACAGCCCACAGGGTCACACACAAGTGGAGGATCCTCCGCACTGATTATTCATGTGTGATATCAGTGGGTCATGTTGATTCTTCACCATGTTACAGTAGAATAACTAGAAGGGATTTCCACTTTAGAAATGGTTTTGGTGAGAGATATGATTCATCGAACGACGACGTTTTGTAATGACTGCAAGACGTTTACGTTATGTAGAAGTATACGTCAAGTGTGTGTTCAGTGTACATCTGTATGTCAATAGGGAGAGACTACAAACACAAAGAGAATATTGGAGTGATGTTCTGCATCCGACCACAGACGTCCCCCTGGAGACTAGACTGGTGATGGTGGGGAGGAATGAGCATGATGATGGGATGACTGGGAGGGCGACTTCTGAGGATACTAGAGGGTTTGATTGGAGACATGAGGTGGAGGTGGGATAAAATGACGTGACGGATTGTGATTGGACGAAGAGGAGAAAGAGCTGGTAGATTGACGATGTAATCGTTACAATCGTCCCGACCGACCTCTCGACCCCTCTTAAAGTCACCCTATGTGTCGTCGATACAAACTAACAGGATAAATCCGATTTCCACGCTTGAAATTTCAATTCCGTTTTTGTTTAATCTTTTCCGATGATCCGATCGTGTTGTGTGTTTGTTTAATGAGCTGCATCATCAGCCGAGGTAGCTCTTGACGGGGGTTGATTCCATCTACTTCATTATCGCTCATTCTTAGGCTTTCTAATAATTTTCCAAAATCTCAATTCCCCCCCGCAAGTTTGGCATGAGAGTGCAGCATTATGCCATCACATTTAATTCATACAAACAGCTAATTGTAATGCATAATGCAGTGAGGCAAGTGTGGAAACAAGCTCACAGGCTTCGGGTAATGCTAATTGAATTTGAAGAGGAAGTATCTCGTAGACAAATTGTTTGTGACTTCATCCTGTGCTATAATTACTCATGGTAAATGAGGGTGAAACATGGTGGAAATGCGTCCCTTCTGCAAACAAATATGACGGTGGCGTTTCAATCCATCTCCCCCGACTGAGGCCGGTTTCGTTAGTTTTCGATCGTCAAGGAGGATAACCACATCTGTGACTTCGTTAGTGACACTTAATCTTTGTTCTACCTCCCGACAGGTTAGTATTACTTTCCTTTCTACATGCATGTGTTTTAAGGATTTAAGGAGGAAATAAACACAAGACGTAGTTACAGAATACGTCTCGTTTGCATTGTAACACATTCCGAAAGGGCCAATTAGACCACTGCTTCATTTCCTATAGTCACCGCACATAATCAAGAACACGCTCCCAGCTAACGTTCAGCTCGTTCATGTATCTTCACAAGCCAAAAATAATTACGTAGAAAATTAAACTCTGTGAGAATTATTGAGGCGTCTCCGCACCTCCCACCCAGACAGCTCGGAATTAGAGAAGCACAAACAAATCCATCAGAAACAGATTGCGGAGGTCCAGTCAACCAGAACAGATGAACCCTGAACGTTACAGACCACAAGACGTCCCCTTAATGCATGCGAGATGAAAAAACTGACTGTGATTTACCTGTAAACTTTAAGATCTCTGGATTGAAATGAAAGAAACAAACTACACGCAAGCAGAGTTATTTCCACACATAGATACAAACTCCACAAGCAAACTGAGCGTCACTGTGCTCTGGCAGGGATATTAACACTTTGGCAAAAATGGCAGCTCTTCTGGTTGAGTGGGCATTTGTTCCCTTTTAGGGATTCTGCACTGCACCCTCCGTTCATGCACAGCATCCCCTAGCCATAGCTCCCTGTTATGACTTCATTCTTGGACTCTCTTTTTATTATCTGGCGGGCATCCAGTTCAGCTCACATTATGAAAATATGTATTTCCCCTGAATCTCTTCATTTATTGTGTACCTTGGGTTAGTCTTGCCAGTTTGCCTCTATCTCAAGATATTCTCTGTCAGTGCGCTACGAGGATTTAACCACAATGCCACTAATGATTTGTATTATTGAATGTCCCCCTGTGCATCATTCATGTGTAGGAAGACCATTGTGCTCTTCTTGAGGTCTAACAAACAAAATAATGCATCTTGTTTTCTACACTTCTCTCAGCATCGTATGATGAATGACTGAAATGAATTGTAAACTTTCAAAATGAATTTACTGTCTATTGATTGACTGATAAATAGACTTATCTTCAGCCCGCTCTCATTCAGGTTCATCAAATACCAATGCTTTTACTCAGCCTAATGAGACACTGAAGAGTTTCTTGCTATAAATTGATGTCAAAAGCCGAGGACGTTTTATATATGTGAGGATGGGTTGACGTTAATTGAAAGCCAAAGGCTTCCTTTTTGCCCTTGACCTTGTTTTCCTAGAATAGAAGCAACATACACCGATGTATTATAAAAACCAATTAATACCACCAATCTGCAATAAATCCTTCCCTAATTAGGTTTGTAATGTCAGGTTTGGAGGCTGTTGCTACTTTACCGAAACAGATGAATAAGGTATTAGAAACACCTCTGGAGTGTAACCCAGGTCAAGTGAGTGTATACATGATCCCCCCCCAGCGTCTCATAGGTTCACCTTAGGGTCTCTTCCCCCCGTGGTCATCAATGGAATACAGGCCTATGCTCCTCTAATATCTTGTTTTTTTTCTTCATTTTCTGTGCATTTACATAGTTGTCAAAAGAGGTTATAGATGAGTTTAGCTATGAAAGAGAAGCAAATATTTTCTTTTGGAAGAAAAATATTCCCGGAGGCAAAGTGCGGTTCATATGTTCATGTCCATCATTGTGCCAGATACTGTTGTGGATCAACTGGATTGCAGTAATTGGTCCAGCTCGTTTTGATGTGAACTTCCAGCATGTTTGGTAATTAATCAAACTGGGCTTGAGTTATTCTG
>CAAKHC010009430.1:8266-32906 GCA_901007825.1 Macroramphosus scolopax | reverse complement strand
ATAAAGGGCATTCCCATCATGCAACAGTGCATTATCACTCTCTGGCTTTCCAGCATCAGCATAAACCCCTTACAGTGTAATCACCATAACAAGTGCACACAGTCAAACACACACACACACACACACACACACACACACAGTCACACAGTCACACAGTCACACTCTTCTTGTCTGTTCATGGCTTTTAATGTTATTACAGGTCTTTTTCTCTCGACCAGTCGGGCTCCGTTTAACATATTCACAATCACACTTCGAGACGCACTCATAGACTCGGGAAAAATACTTAAAACAAAGACATGTGATGTTTGAATCTCACAGGGTTACTCTTGTTTACCGTGTTGAGCCACTCGACTCTCCTTACAATGCTGAAAAGATAACTTGACATGATCATAACAAGTTCTTTCATTAGACAAAACCTTTTTATTATTGAATCTTCAAATGTAAACCTGAGAGGACTCGGAGGGTCTCGATGTTTTTGTTTCCTGTAGAACAGCAATGAGAAAACTCCACAGAACGTCCAGTTACCTGTCATGAAGAGTTCTGCAGACAGTCTGTAATATATGTTTATGTTTGTGTTTGTGTGTGTGTGTAGTTCCCACCGCACCTCCGCAGGAAGTGGAAGTTGTAGCTATCAACTCGACCACCATCCGCTTCACCTGGAACCCTCCACCTCAGCAGTTCATCAACGGCATCAACCAGGGATACAAGGTAGGACCTTCAAACATCTGCACGGTGGAGTTCTAATGGAGGAACCGTTGTTAAAGAGCTGAACTAGAAGCCTTGTGTTGGAAACATTCGTGTCAGTATGAATAAAACATTTTGTCAAGAGAACTTCCATTTATCATCAGTTAGGTACTGGGCCTGTTTCAGCATGTTTAAATCATCTGTCCTCATCTTCATCAAATTGTTCCTGGCCTTCCTAGTTATTAAAATTATAAGTCATAAGAAAGATGTGTTGTATTGCTGACAGGACAAAAGCCTCTGTTTTAATGAGCCTGAGGTCGTTAGTACAGATTAGAGGTATAACTCTGACACTCCAAGAATCCGTTTGTGTTTTGAATATTAATTTAAATCCTCCCGGTGCTTCCAGTTCAAAGGTCGTGTCCGAGCATGTTCTGCTCTGGACTTGTTTACTGAGCAAAATAGAAGAAGTGAGAAAAAAAGAGGATTAAATAGGAAAAGCGAAGAAGGTGTTGAGAAATAAGAGATGATAATAAAGAAGCTGTGAGCTGCAGAACGGAGGATTCAGTGGTGTGAGTGCTCCACAGTACAGCACGAGTTAGGGTGGCAACAAGCCCCTGAGGAACTGATTATCATGACAAAGGAAGCGTCATCGTTGCTGTGAGTCATCGGGTCCACACGTGTGTTTGTGGATGTCTGGTGTCGCCGTGTTTAATCAGGACCGAACGGCCGTCCTTCTCTTATGTGGCATCGAGATATTCCCCAGCAGAGGAGCCTCCCATCGCTCTGCACGTGTGGTCGTGTGTCTTTGGGTGTGTTTGGCTGGTTAGAGGACAGTTGATAATGGTTTTAATTAAAAGAGGATATGAGGCAAAGCTTCATTTCATCTCTCCCCGTACAGTTCACTGACTATATACAATAACCTCAATAATGTACTTCAAGACCGAGGCGGAACAAAGGAGCCACTTATGAACAGTTGCATGTCTTCCATTAACGCATCCTCCCAACTGGTTCCCTTCTTATTCAGGATGTTCAGGATCTATTTGTTAGTGAACTCCCTGTTTATCATTGAGGTCGAAGTCGGCGGTGGTTTTCAACATTATATCGAAAGATGTTTCTAATGTCGTCGCTAACCAGATTTACAGACATGAGAAGGGAAGACACCTTCTAATATAACACACTCCACCCAGCACCACCCGCTGCAGCCTGAGTCATAAACAGAAAGTAAAATTATTCCCTTTGTCGACAGTGTCGACGACAGAAAATTAAACATTATCAGCTTTGTAAAAGCAGAATTCACGGCAGAGCTGCTGTGGTTGATCACATTACATCATACAGGTGTACCTAATATACTGGCCAGTGACTATAAAGATGTCAGATTTAATATAAAGGCATTTCTTTAGGACATAAAAAGACAGACAACTTAGCGCCAACATACATATAGAAGGATGAGGCACGACCGAGAGGAGATGATTAAAAGCCTTTACAGAACCTATAGATACACAGATGACAACCTCGGGCGAGACTTAACATTACACAACGGGTAATGTAAGTAGTGCTCATCGCTAAGAGGCAATGAAGCTTACACACACACACACACACACACTCATAATGCAGAACATACCAGGAATTCCATTTATGGCATGCAGACTTGAACTCTAGATGGAAACTAATGGACGGAGCAGGAAGGGAATTTGTATCAAATCTTGTGTTATTAAATTCCTAGCGAACGTACCAGAGGTTGTTAGGTCTCTCACATCCGCCAGCTGATGTTCAGAAAAGGTTGAATGGCTCAATATAAATGTTTGATTCTGGTATGATGCAGTCATTTGAAACAACATTTGTATTGTCCCTGCGTGCGTCACACACTCCACCAGTTTACAACAGTGTAAAGAAACCTATGTAAAGTGTTTGACCTGGACGTCGGAGGTGGCCCGCGTGGCAGCGGGCTGATTGATGTCCTGCGCAGTGTTTCACAGTACCTGCTCTGCCTCCGCTCGGCTGGGGGAGTCTACTGTACTTCAGGTTTCTTTCACCAAACGGTTCTGGTTCAACATTTATCTAAGAGCGGAACCAATCTTCCCAGCACCCTTTAAAGTGGTCCGAGCATCAGTAGCTCCGGGGAGCCAAATCAGCAGTCTTTCACTGCATGCAAACGGTACCATGCAGATAATAAATTACAATAGAAAACCTTATCTTGCCGTGACAGACTGACTGCAGTGCAGCAGCCGCCGGCAGGCAGAGAAGAGCCATTCAAATGTTTCTGGGTGTCACCGGCTGCTTTGTCCCTGAATACAGGTCCCTGATTCATATGTGTTTGATTGGGGTCCTATTAGAATCACTGTGGATCTACACAGGCTGCTGGGGAACATTCCAGTGGTTCTTTCTTCTGCGGATGTGGCAGCACAGCTGTGTTTATCCAGCAATTATCTATTGAATAAAATGTGTAGTTATGAGTGTCAGAGTGGCTGTACTAATACAATCACCGATACCCAAACACCCAGCATGGCTCACTAGCATGTGGCACACTTGATGAATAATCAGTGAGAGAATAACGATTCCAGCTCCAAGGAGACTTGGAAATACTTCATGTGCACTTAAGTTGTTCAACACATCTTATAAAAGAGTTAAAAGCTGTACTAGCGAGTTGGTGTTATACAATCTCGTGCACTAACAAACTGCTTCAAAAATTGCAATGCAGGACGGAGACTAACAGAACACAATGTATTCTGGAGGTAGTGTGGACCTTCAGCACTCTATTGACATTATGTTCTGAGTAAACACACACTGGAACCGGCAGCACTAAACGTATTTGACCTGTGGAACCTTCCATCGCTGCTGGACATTTCTATAACCTTCACTGACTTTTAACAAAGTGTAAATTATCTACATGTGCCTACGATGGTTTGGTTAGCCCCCTAAAGTTGTAACAGGAATTCACAGTGTGGACACAACGACTCTGACGTCGGCGGCACACGGCAGGCCGGCAGTGATGTCTTTGTTTGCGATCTGAAAGCGTAAACTGGGAAGAAATCGAAACACGCGTTCGAACAACACAGCGTGAACACACAGACGCCTTCATCCTCATCATCCTCATCAGCCCCACCTGCATTCACATCAGACTTCTCAGGAGTTCCTCTGCAGGCAACGACATGTTTGTGTAAATGTGCCTGAATATGCACTTACCAACAATTTTCCATTAAAGCAACATTTAGAGTAAGTACAAATTAGAACGCCTCAGTGGGCTTTAGAATGTGTAAAGTCTGACACCCGCTGTCCTCAGCACTCGTTTGAGGAAGGAAACACTCCCACTAAAAACCTTTTAACAGGGAAAAAAAATGAAGTAGAGCAGACTGACCTCCTGCACTGATTAACGCTGGTGAAGCTCTGAGTTCATCTGTAAGTTGTTCGTTATAGAGTCCAACCATGTTGCCCCATGCAGTCTGTAAGTGATGAATACGTAAGTGCATTTGTCTCCCAGTTTGTTTTTGTGGTAAAGCAACAGAGCAAACCAGACTGCTGTGGTTGTGAATATAAATCATCTCTGACAATGGAGATGATTTAATCCCTCATTAGATGTTCAGCTGAACTGATCAATCCCGTTTCTCAAGTCTGTCTGGGACTTGAAACGACCTGCTGGCGTCGACTTGTAGGAAGTCTCATATATTCCCGAGTAAACGAGAGCTGATATTATAATGTTTGGTAACAGATAACTTGTCCTAGAATAAAAAAAAGCAATAAAGTTCTGTGATTTTTGGCAAATATGTAAATGACAGAAACCCCTTAGGTATCAGCCTAATTTGAAAAGATGCACTATAACTCAAACTGGGGAAGTTTGGTCTCATAAATGCAGTCTGAATAACACGATTTGGTTGCCTGAAGCTGAAACTGCCGAGTCAAGATAACTACTAAATAGAAGTGATGGAAATACGCACCATCACTGTAACTATGGGGAATATGTGAGGTGACCCCGTGACCTCCTGGATGGTAGCTCAAAATCTAAACTCTTCCCTCAGCTGATGGTCTGGCCGGAGCAGTTTCCTGAGGACGTCACCGTGGTAACCATCACCCCGGACTACCCCAGTTCACGCCACACCGGGTTAGTGAGTGGACTCAGGAAATTCACCTGGTACTTGGGGTCCACCCTCTGCTTCACCACACCTGGAGACGGCCCCCGCAGCCTGCCCACCCTGCTGCAGACGCATGAGGACAGTGAGTACAAGCACACACACACAGTGTGAATAAAGCCCGCACAACACAAAGAGCCTCTGCTGTGAATAATAATGGAAGCGTATTGACTTCTCTGTGATCTGTCCAGCTGTTTCTATCAATGAGATACACAGCTGTGTGGACCATATCTGTACACCGCTCGCTCCTCTTGTTTTCTCCCAGGCTGCTACTTTCTTTCCTCTCCTTTCTTTGTTGTCTCCCCACCGACGGCCGCTCTCCATTTCTTCTCCAACATGTCTTTTAAAGATCATTGATTCATATGTTTTCAGGCGTGCTGGTATTTATAGCCGACTGTTCCGTGGACAAACATAATAGCTGCCACTCCCAGTTGCAAGTACACATGCACACAGTCTACCCGTCAAATGAACACAATAGCCTATAGGCAGACGGACAACCAATTATTACCAACCAGCAATTATGGAGGGGGGGAAGCGTTATTAGAAGCCGTGTGTGTATGCATCCGCAAACACACACTCTCATACACACACAGTCATTGGACAGGCATTGATTGGGTGCTGGGCGTGTTGCAGGGTTAACGGTGGGTGTAATTCTTACTTGATGATAGCTTTTTGTGTGTGTGTGTGTGCGTGTGTGTGTGTGTTGTTGTGCATCAGGCATATTGAATGTCTGAGATGAATAGCCTAATCGCTCTGAAGGGAGAGGGGTGAGAAAGCCATGGATGAAATGAGAAACGACAGGCATGCACGGACCTTTGAGTGCGTGCGTGCGTGCGTGCGTGCGTGCGTGCGTGCGTGCGTGCGTGCGTGCGTGCGTGCGTGCGTGCGTGCGTGCGTGCGTGCGTGCGTGCGTGCGGTAGTCAATGCAGATATGATTAGCAGGAGGTGTGTGAGGTTGACGAACAGCAGGCAAATAGGCTGTGTAGATGTGAGATGTGTTTGTGTGCAGGGATTCTTTTCAAAAAAATAAGATCATTGTTAAAAAGTTTACCTTTGTCACTAAAAAGCGTATTTGCCTGTTATAGAAACTTCTGTTGTAACTTCACTTGGATGTTCTTTCACTTTTACCGTGCAGAATGGTTCAGTTCCATGTTTTCACATTCATCCACTGAAGGAAATTCTCTTTTCTCACCTTAAATCTGAGTTGTTCCTAAACTCCTGATTTGTGACATCGCAACTGGGTTCTGAAGCCTGCAGGGCACAAACACTGAGAACGTACCTCTCAGCAGAGGAAGGGCCTGTTGTGTTTATAGAGCAGTTAAACTTTGGAAGAGAAACATTTGCATGTTCATTGCTTCTGGGATATTTAATGAGGGAGAGGGAGGAGATGATATTCTAGAGTTTTAATGGAAGAATGTAACCATGTCAGACACAATGTAAAGCAGGTTGTTTGTCCGTCTTGTCTGGATGGGATCTTTAGTATGTGCGTAACAATAAGTCGTGTGTGTGTGTCTCTTTCAGCACCTGGATCCGTCCGTCACCTGAGCTTCACCGAAGTCTTGGACACGTCTCTCAAAGTCAGCTGGGCAGAGCCTGAAGACAAGAACGGCATCGTCACTGGTTAGAACATAACAGCTTGACTGTGACAGCTCTACACCGACATTAATACGTGTTACAGTCACTTCCACTCATGTCCGCTGTTGTTCCAGTAACAGTTGTTATGAGAGAAGCTTCAGATCAATTCTTTGACCGGTATATTCTCGCCAGGAATTCTCATCAGATGAGCAGAAACAGTGTTTCAAAAACTCACGTGAGTCAGGAAGTGAGAAGTATCCCCCCCGAGGCGAGCAGTGAGGGAGGAACCTGAAACCTCGTTGGTGTTCTCTATCTCCTCCTCGATATTCTGTTTGGGTTCTCCACAGATAACTGCCTCTTTCTGACGCTCTGTTTGTGAACTACTGCCTCATCATCAGCTAATCCCTACGCTCTGCAGCCTGTCCTCTCACATTATCTCCAACACGCCCTCACCCCACGCCTCCAACACCCAGGGTGTTGTTTGTGTGGCGCATCACAGAGCTCAAGGCACCGCTGCCCACGCTATCCTTTTTTTTTGCCCCTGCTCCTCCGTGGCTGCGTTCGACTGCGGTGCTGACGAACATGACAAGCTAGCTGTGAATGAAGCGCTCACACTGGATTGTGTGTCTGTCTGTTTTTTGACACGGCTGCACCGATTCCCTCAGTCAATCAGCCTCCTAAATACAGAGACCTCAGTTTAATACCACGAGGCTGCAGTAGTTGGCTTACGCCCACGCAGGAGTGGGGAAATTTTTTTATCAATCAAGGTCACCTTATGCATTTCACATTTCTCCTTGCTTTTCATCCAGCACCTGGTGAGCAGGGAGGCAGATGAGGGACTGTATCCTCTCCAGGGCTTTACACACATGCAGACACACACACACACACATGTTTGAAGGTGGTAGAGTGTGATGCATGACTGTGAAGATGTGAAGGGACAGACAGGGATTTTGACTGCAGTTACACCACCCGCATTCTTTCCTTCCTTTTTGGCTCTGAGCATCTCATTATGTGTAAGTGTGTGTGATCGTGTGTGTGCGTGTCTGCTTGTGTCTGCGAGGCCCATTATTTACCCAGCGTGTGCTCCACATCCTGCAGGCTATGTGTTGTGGTGGGAGGCGTCCGGTGAGCAGTCGAAAAAAGAGGAACGCTCCCTGTCCAACTCCACCCTTCAGTACCAGCTGACCGGCCTCACCTCCACCACCGCGTACAAACTACAGGTGGCAGCGCTCACTGCCGCAGGACCGGGCGTGGTCACATCCACCACCATCTCCACCGGAGTCCCACCAGGTACGATGAATACACACACACACACACACATACTGTAACTCGTCAATGTTCCTTTTGTTTGTGTGTTCAGGTGTGTGTGAGAGTAAACATGATGTATACTCATGGATGTTAACAGCATTATCTTTCCTGATGACTGTGTGTAACCCACAACCAGCACACACACACACACACACACACAAGAGTTTGTGCTACAACATCTTAGGGCTTGAGTGTGTGTGTGTGTGTTCCATGAGCACACTTGTACACAGCGAGCCTTTGTGTGCATGGCTAGTTTGTATGATTGGACGAAGGCCAATTTGCAATCATTATTAGTGCCGATTAACTGCAAATGGCCAAGTGAAGGGAAAGAGGGGATGGGACGGAGAGGGCGAGAAGCAATCAAAGAGCAGAAATGAAAAAAGGAGAGCAGATAGAGAAACATAATGAGAGAACGCAAGAAAATGCAATCTGCAAAGAACTGAGGACCAAAGTCTCCGAAATGGACTGAGACTCTCCAACAGCAGGATTTCTGTCCTAACATTTTATGATTACTAATTTATGAATAAAAGCAGAAATAGTGAAAGCAAGATGGATACAGACATTTCTTAGATTCAGAGGTTATTCATTAATTCATGAAAGCAAAAGACAGAGGATTGAAGATGAGGAGGAAAGGAACAAAAAGAGAGAGAGAGAGTGAATCATAATTTCCTGTGTTGTTTATTTATTCATGTATTCACGGAGTTGAGAGGATTCTGTCATTAATCTGAACACGCCAGCTGATATCAATATTTTTACAATATAGTGCTTAAGTTAAGTTTTGGTGCGTGCCCGTACAGCGCGGCGGCAGCACACGTGGACGTCCTGTGCAACTGTTAGAAATCCCCTCAGATACTCTGCAGCATGTTTTGGAATGTTTCCACTGGTTTCCACTGCGGTGCGACACATGCTGGTTTATCTAACACGGTGACTTTACACATCTGTATTCTGCAACGTCCCGCACATATGATGCTGCAGCGGAATTGGGAGGCTTACAGCAGATCACAGGAGAGCACTTATACCATCCAGACATACCGAGCTTTAACTAAACGCTTCTCCGCACTGAGAGGAGGTCTGAAGTCCTGTTGTGATTGAGTGAGACGATTCACAACAGAGTGAATTCTGGGGATTTTTGATTACGTAGGCCTAAATGTCATTAACAGAAACAAGCTGTCACGTATTTTATTTGTTAGGATATGATTAAAAAATGGATTTCAGTCAGAATCTCTGGAGCCATTAGCTGTCAGTGTGCTGCCTGCCGGACAGATTCCAATTCTATTCAACAGCTGTCAGCATGGAAAGGGTATTCAGAGCCCGCTATAAACTGTGTGTGGCATTTGAGAAGTGGAGTTGTTAAGCTTTCATTTCAATATTTTGTTATATTTCTAAGGGGATTGCCGACCAAGTTCAATGCAGCGCTCAGTTTCAGTGTGACAGAAGCCGCTACTCAAACTTGTAGTCGGTGGTTTTTGCAGCACATGTCGATGAACAAACTCATTTATTATACGAGCATGACTCCGTTATAGAGCCGAGGGTTGTTTTTGATCCTTCTGAAAGGATGTTTTTCTTCAGCGACCAGACCTCCTTCAATAATCCTGAAGCTGCACTTTCACCACCTCAACAGAACTCAAGAGCGGCTGCTCAAAGTCGACCTGGTGCCGTCACTATATTTTATTAGAAGTGAAACATTCGGCACGATATTATGAAGAATTTTCCCTTTTAATTTGTATTCTATATTCTTCTCTGCATTAACTCACCAGGAGGTGATCATGCAAACACACACACACACACACACACACACACACTGGAGCAGCGGGCTGCCACGTTGTTGCATGATGAGCATGTTGTTGCATCGTCCAGTGTTCATACTTCTTCAGTCTGTCGACTGGCGCCAGAGACTCCGACTGAGTGTGCAGGTGATCGACTCCAAGCTGAGTTCAGATTCTCTCTCTCCTGCAGAGCCGGGCCGTTCCCTGGCCAGCCACATTACCTGATTCTTGTCCTTCATTATTACCATGGAGATGGAACAATATAAGAAGAAGAATGGGTCAAACATAATTTACGAGGCCTGCAGCCCACTAAGACAGTTGTCGGGCTAAAATGACTTGCTTTGCAGTGCGCATTTAATTCCCCCCTCGCCTCCACTGGTGAGCAGATTTATCTCTCTGTATTGTATAGTCGACCTGGAAGTATGAAATAAATTGCTCTGTCAGAGGGAGATATACAGCTGCAATCTGCTTGAGCTTTAGTCAAATGAAAAAAGAAACCCCGCTGTGACTTAATCTTCCATTTTTAATAGCGAAGAATGGACACATGGGCGCACAATGAAACAGACCGGAGGCAATTTCTTGACCCGCGACTACTTAATGCCTCATTTGTATTTAGGTTGTGACTGCTGACATATTTTCCTTTATCCTGAGCTGTTATCCCGAGCCTGGGGAAATGACCCCGAGTCTCTGTTGTAGGTTTAGAGATCCCCCTAAATACCCAGATCAGGGGTGGAGGAAATACATGCTGGTGCTTGACAGAAAGATAAACAGAGTTACAATCACAGGCTGGTTCCTGTTTCTGCTTCACTTCCACATGGTGAGATGTTACCGCCTGAGCTTTCACCTGTTTCACACATGGGAGAGAAGCATAAGACAAGAGAGGAATCAGAGCAGTAAGAGGTTCCTTCATCACAAGAAGTATTGATGGAGCCTCCATCAGAGGTCCTTTTGATACCGTAGGTGTAAGTGGCTCCTTCAGGAGTTCCACTTAGAACCCGGGGATCTCAATCGCAAGCAAAAGCTGACGCCAACATGCAGGTCTGTTCTTCTTTCATACATCAGGACTGAGCGCCGGTGAGAGAACAAAGTCTGGGTCGGAGTCCACTGTTGCTTTAGGAGCTTTTCTCCCAGGATATCACTTACCACAATGACGTTAATATCTTTAAGGACAAGGAGCGATACCACAGAAAGTAATGTAACCACAGACGACCTCACATTTTTCATGTACCTGCATGAGAGAGGATGGAACACGACGGAGGTCCAGCTGACGGAGGACCAGCTGACGGAGGTCCAGGACCCAGCTGTGTCTCACCTGCAGCTGATTGTTTCTGCTTTATAAATAAACTGTTTCATTTCTTTCTATTGATCCATCCTTTTTGAAATAACTCGCCATGCTGTGAGTCCGAAGCACATTTCGGGAAACAAACCTATTATTTGCAATTAGATTCATTTAGCTCAGTGGTCTTCAACCGGGGGTCCGCGACCCCTAGGGGGTCCGCGGAGGTACTGCTGGGGGTCCGCCAACTTAAAAATAAAATAAAGGCAATTTTAACCAAAATAATATGTGAGTTTAATTTTTTTTTAATTATTATTATTTGATTGAGATGATTAAGAACATGTCATTAACATGCAATAATAATATACTTTTGACGAAATCTATTTAGTCTACCCAGTCAGAAATTGGTTAATACAATGAAATAAGCTGAATAAAATACATTTAAAAGTTATTATAAGTCAGGCTTATATTTAAAAAAAAAAAGGGGGGGGGGAATTTCAAGTGGGGGTCCCTGCTCTGTTTTTCTCTCATCCAAGGGGTCCCTGGGCTAAAAAGGTTGAAGACCCCTGATTTAGCTAGTTGAGGGGATTATATTTAAAAGACAAGTAGTCCTAGTACACAGAACACGTGTGCTTTCACAATGACAAGAGAGAGCAGTAAGAATACATTGAATTCAATGGTGAAGGGACCTTTGTGTGGTAGAACATTTCTTAAATGGTTCATATTCTTTCTTTGTCCTCTGAAGAACTTCCTGGTGCACCATCCAACCTGGTCATCTCCAACATCAGCCCCCGAACTGCAACACTTCGGTTCCGTCCTGGTCCTGACGGAAAGACGGCCATATCGCGATGGACTGTAGAAGGACAGGTGGGTGTCTGTGCACTTTTCTTTTAAAGCAGGATGATCCTGGAACGCAGGAGGAAAACTATTTTCTATCACAATAAATCCCTCTGTGTATGTACAGGTAGTAAAGGAGGATGGGAAGGAGGACGCATGGAGAGTCGTCTACCAGAAGGACAACCAGCCAAGTGCTGACACGCTGGAAATCCCCGACCTCACCCCGTTCACACAGTACAGGTGAGCAGCAAACACACACAGCTTACACATGAGCATAGACGAGAGCTACCACACACACACACACACACACACACACACACACACACACGATTTCACTCACAAATCTCACTCTCCACCAGTTTCTGCACTATAGCAAGACTCAGGTGAAGTTAGATAAATCACAGAGACGTACTGAGAGACAGTTCCATCTACGGCTTTTCGGTTTGTCAGCACCTTCTCAGCTGCTGCATGCAGATCCTTATTACTCTCCCGCAACCAGCTAGAGGGAAGGAAGTGGAGTGCAGAGGCAAGGGGAGGAGAGGCATGTGCGAGGAAGAGAAGAAGGGTGATGAGATAGAGGGAAGGGCAGCAGAGAGCATTAAAGAGGAGACGGAGGGATAAGAAACAAGGAGAAAGGGAAGTAGAGGAGGAGTGAGGGGTGTCTGTAATCTGTGCCTAAGGGCCATGGGGAGTGTGCAGTTTGTAAATGTGATCTATTGCCACTCTGAACAGCAGCGGCTCCTCCACATCTCTCTTTCCCTGTCTTTCTCCGGCTCTCTATCTATAGTATCTGCTGTATTTATCAGTCGATGTGTCTATCTCCGCGTCTCGCTCTGTGTATCTCCCCCTTCATCTGTAATGGGATTGCAGTGTGTGTGAGCACACGTACACTCACAGGGATTATGTTGTCACACGCGACACCATTGGGACATTAGATAAAGTGATGCACTTGTCTTATGTTTCTTATCCCCTGTTTTAAGTCCCTCTGTTCTCTCTTCTCTCCGTCCCCCAATACCCAACAGAGGGAGGAGAGCTCCTATATGTCGTCACACACACACACACACACGAACACATACGAACACTCTCCGCGCTCAAACACTTTAAATCTCACACTAAAGCAGTGCTGCGTTTAGAAGTAACAAATGCGCCCTTACGTCTGTACGTGTCACCACTTCTGCTCAGCGTTATTTATTTACTGTAGACTGAATGTGAGGAATCCTCAAACAACCAAACAATACTTGAATTCCCTTTTGAGAAATGCTGTTGTGCAGAGTGCCGGCTGAAGGATGCCATTATTGGAGCTTTCAGTTGTGGATGCAAATAACAGAAATATCAGAAATAGTTCCAAAACATTTTTCCTTCAGTCTCACTGTGACGTCTGGTTGTCTGGTTGACTGGAACTGTAATGTGCATAGATGCAGGTCTCTTTTAAAGAGCACACCTCCAGCCTGATGCCATCACTCGGACATCATCAGACATATTGTTTCAGACACTGTAAAGCTGCTTCCAGCACTGAGGAGTTAGATAGTTGAGTCGCACTGCTAATGACGGGTCAACTGCCCTTTAACCTTCCCCTTTGTGTTCTCACCAGGTTCAGGATGCAGCAGGTGAACATTGTTGGCTCCAGTCCCCTGAGCGCCCCCTCCAGGTTGATTCAAACCCTGCAGGCTGCCCCTGACACACACCCCTCCAACCTCACCGTGCTGTCCGCTACACAGACTAGTCTCCGCCTCAACTGGACGGTAAAGGAAGACACACACCAGATACACAGTTACCTTTAAAACCTTGAAACCAGAATGTGTTCCCATCATCTTCATTTATTCCAATATGCGCTCTGCTCCCGTGTATATGCTGTGATTTATGTATCTGTGCATGTGCACTTACCAGCAGCAGGACCGGAGAGTCCGCGTGTCTGACAGCCTATAATCAGTGTCTCTCTCGGTTACCAGTGCTAACACTAATCTGTCAGATTCCCCTCCACCGCATGGACTGCTAGAAAACAAACTGCAATGTAATTTTCTCTTTACTGTCCTCTCTTCACTCTTGTCCCCGCTCTTCATCCCTCTCTCTCTTCCCCCCCCCCCCCCCCCCCCCCCCGTCTCTTTTGCTCGCCTTCCACTCTTCTATTATAACATAAATGGAGAGCAGAGGATTTTCCATTTAAGAGTTGGAATGAGAAAAAGAGCCCTTCAAATCAGACACAGACACTGGGCGCTACGGGCTACCTGCGCAGCATGCTAATGGGATCCACCTGCATGTTAGCACTCAGCCTCAGCTATGCTAGTTTTCCTGCTCTAATAGAACCATCACAGTGGTTTCAGCTAAGGCTATTATTCTAAGCTGCATATTAAGGGTAATAAAACTAATGTGACATTTTGTATTATGGCTCCTAAATGTTAAGCTGAGCTAAATCATTGGGGTATTTAAAACAAATGGGTGTCTCTCTGCCGTTCTGCGTAGCGCAGGGCAAGCTCTGTACGACGTTAGTTAAAATCATCTGTGGAATTACAAGCTGGGAGAAAACTTAGCTCCTATCTAACACGATTTTCAGGCTTTGTATAATAGGTGGTCGGGGCTGTAACATATAATGACATGGTGGGTCACGGGCAGTGTGGAGAGATTGAGGTGACAGAGAAAAAGAATGAACGGGGGAAGAAGGGAGGGTGGCAGGAAATGAGAGTTGAAGCGAGTAAAAGAGGACGACAGAGGGTGAAAAGACGGGAGGGTGGAGGTGATGGAGAAAGAGAAGACTCAGGAGATGAGATGTCAAAGGGGAGAATACTGTAACAGGGTTTTAAAATGGACCTACGGTTGTGAAACCATCACACAAATGATGATACAGGTGTTCACTAAAGCTGCAAAATGTTTGTCTCACTTGAGTGTGTGTGTTTGAATATACATTGATGTACGTTTGAAATCCCACCCACGTTGTACGAACGGTAACATTCCGGGTCTTTTTTATACCAACAGGGGGCAGCAGAGTGTCTTTATCGGTTCTTTTTAGGACGTTAAAACCCTGAAAACAAGATGTTCTTCATCATCTCGGTACTTTGAGTGATTGAGTTCTATTCAACACACACTTTCTATTTTCTGCCAAAATTTGAATCGTTTGGTTTTTTACAAGTTTAGAGTTTAAATTAGTTTTTGGAAGTGGGCGGGACTTAGAAGGTGAGAGTTGGATAAAAGGTGGTGTCGGTTATTTCCTTGAACCAATCGAAGTTTATCAACACAGCACTTTAAAATCTAGTCCAGCTACACCCGCACGGCCACAATAAAGTACAAGTACAGGTGGTGCTGGTTTTTGTTGTTCATGGCTGCGGTTAGAATACAAACAATACATGAGGTTGCTCTGATTGTCGAGTTGTGACATGAAGGACTTCACATTGGAGTTAATGGACAGCTAGTGTGTGTCATCCCGAGGAAAAGGGATCCTTGAACATGGGTATCAGACACAGAGAGCCCTGACAAACCATCTTGATTTGATGACCTGGGGTGAGAAAGGGCTTGTTTGATATAAAAGCTTACTGATAAGCCTTTTTAATTGTCTCCCTCGCTCTCTTCAACGGCATCCAGCCTCTTCCAGAGTCGGAGTACAACAGCAGCCCCGAGACTGTGGGCTACCAGCTTCGTGTGTGGAGGACAGATGGCCTGGGGGAGGACAGGAAGGAGGATGTAGAGGGAGCAGGGGGAACCTGTGAGGCCACAGTGGAGGGCCTGGATCCCTGGACTCACTACCAGGTCCAGATACAAGCCTACAACTCGATCGGACCAGGACCGTGGAGCAATACTGTCGGCGCACACACAGCAGAATCTGGTGGGAATTCAGACCTCATTTACTCCTGTCACTCGTGTGCAAGTGTCCACCAGAGCTGTGTGGTCAATATTGTATTAGCAGGGCGTAAGAAGACAGATGGAAGTGGAATAAAATGCTCCGATTATCTCCCTGATTCTCTCTTCCTGCCACCTCCTCTTGCCCTCTATACTCTCCCTCTCGTTCTCTGAGAGGAAGATTGATGGAGAGCGGGAGAGGAAGGGGGAGATGATTGAGATAAAATCAAAGATAGGTTCAAAGTATGAAGTAGCACTGAGCTGTGTGTGTGTGCGTGTGTGTGTGTGCGTGTGTGTTCTCTAGTTCCATCAGGATCTCCGGTGAATGTGACTGCTGTGGCAGTGAGTTCCTCCAGGATTCTGCTCACATGGTCTCATCTCCCTCTCGCGAAGAAGAATGGAGTCATACTCGGATATAAGGTGCATGGAAGACACACACACACACACACACACACACACACACACACACACACACACACACACGCTCTCATGCAGCCCATTAGCAGCCTGCCACACCTTAACACATTCTTACGCACAGATGCACAGAGACATTCACACACAAATCTAATGTGAGAAGATATGATGTAACATCCAGTAACTGCTGCAGTTTGTTATTTCAACGTTGCTGATTTTCCCGGCGCCCAGCTACAGTAAGTACGTCTTGTAACTCTGCAGGCTAAAACATGTAAAACAAATCCATTAGGCTTGTCAAAGATTCTTTGTTAAGTCAGAGTTTAGAACATGAACGTGTTGGAGAGTCTCCATCGATGTTTGCGTTCAGGCCTGCAGCCCTCCACAGACTCAGACTCTACCCACTTCCACCAAACTTGATATTGTCATTAGTTTTCTGTAGTTCTGAAGCTGAGTTGAGTGTTTGCAGCCTTCTGACAGAGACAACGTTGGCATATTGTGTTGTGCGGAGTTTTTAAGGAAGAAATTTGATTCTCTTGATGGTTGTGTACAACGTGCACTCTTTTGTTATTGCTTCAGAGCACCACTTACGAGCAGTCGCAGCCCCTATATACTGCTTTTTGTGACTCCCACGCACAACCCCCCGGAGTTTTATTATAATGTACTCCACTTTCTTCTTTGATCCTGAAAGTGAAGAGGAGACATGTACCAGTTCCTCTCTGTTTTTACAAGCGTTTCCCTCCCTGCTCGGTGGCATACGGCGCCCCTCCACATCCTGAGTAAACAAAGACGTTTGGAACAAAAGACAGTTAACAAAGACAAAGCATGAGCAACATCCATTGGTTAATGTGAAAGTGAACACATTTTAATCTGTACTGGAACAAAAGGCAGCGGAACAAAGACTCAAAGGGACGGAATAAAGTGTTGACGTGGTTTTGTGTTTTATATAGAGACGAATCAAAAACACCATACAGAATATAAAGCAGCACCACCCATGACTTTTTTCTAAGTTCCACCTCACCAAAAGCAAAAACACATCACACACCTCCACCCGTGTGTTTTCTTGCTTCCCCCTGAGAATCACACAGAGCAGCATGCCCACCATGTTACTAGATGAGAAGCGGCTGCCAGCAGCAGCTCTTCAACACCTTCCACTCACTAGTAGATGCTGAATAGTTCTCCTGCCGAGCACTTCCCCCACGACTATTTCTGATTTTAGGCACTTAAAGTAAGAACTGACATTTTCCTTCGAAACAGTTTTAGGTGTTCCAGAGATCTCATGTGAGACGGAAAGAGAAAGAGCTTCTCTTGACACACTCAAATTGGTTCTTGTTGCCAGAGAAAGCAGAGTGTGTGTCGTCGGTCTGAGATTCATTTCAAGATCGGTTCTACATTGTTTTGTTCTTTAGTGATCTTTAATTTTCTTCAAATCAAAAAGGACCAACGAACAGAAAGTATTGTGTCAGCCAAAGCTTGTTAATCTGATTCCTCCATAGTTGCTGAAGATGATTAAAAACACATCAATGAGTCGCACTGTGCTGCTTGTTTATCTCGGGTAGATTCCACATACGGCTGCCATGAAAGATTTAAAATACATGAATTCTTGATTAATGCTTAAGTAACATTTGTCCAGACGCTTCGGGGAATTATTTAGATTTTCTTAATGAAGCTGTGTGTATGCATGACCTATTAATGAATTTACTTTGGTCGGAGCTAACAGACAAAAGTACTGAGGGAGCGACTCGCTGATTGTTGTTATTTACACAAACGATCAGCAGCCTTATGCATCAACTGTGAATTGATAAAGAAACACACGCTTGTTTTCTGTCCGTCAATACTATTTGTGAAGTGTTAACATCTGCGTGTGTCCAGGTGCTGTACGCCGAGAAGGACTCAGAGGGGCCTCCCAGTGTCCGGACGGCAGACGGAGAGGGGAGTGTGTCGCTGCGTCTTGAGGCTCTCCAGAAATACACCGTGTACGTGCTGCAGGTGCTGGCGCACACACGGCTGGGTGACGGCCCTCCCAGCAACCCCATCCTCCTCCGGACCAAAGAAGATGGTAAACTCTCTCTTTCTGTTCAGCATGGTCGTTTCTTTTCTCACCTCCCTCCGTAGCTGTTTTCACCCCTGTTTGCTGCTGCTGTCAGCGCAGCTATCAGCCTGTCGACCCCGATCATCCTCTAACACTGCTTCCAACCAGTGACCTGGATCAGACCTGAACACTATTCAGGAAGGACCCGGTCACGTCCTGGGAGACGTGAAGAACAATCAACGGGCGGGTTACACATTACATTAACTGGACAATTAACATTATCTACTTTCTGCACAAAGCAGGAAGAGAGACATTCTTCAGATGTTGTCTGTAATTGGATCCTCAAACAGTCGGCACCAGTCGTTCATCATACTTTCCTGTACATAAAAAGTAGAGTGGTTTTAGAGAGTCTCCTTGTCGGCTGGAGATTTGTAACTGTGGCGACCGGCTTCCTGAAACGATGCAAAAAATGGTTGAACTAATTAAAGAAATACAAATTTCACCAAGCAAAGTGAGCCGTTTGTAGATCTCATGATGTGAAGAGATCTAGTGACCAGGTTGGATCGACAGCAACCTCCTCACTACGTAAACAGACACACACACACACACACACACACACACACACACACACACACTTACACCCCATCAAACAGTCACATTTGAAAAGTTTTTCTCATTTCAAGATGAAACAAGAACAGGGAAGTCAATTCCAGCAATGCATTATGAACATCCATCCTGTCTGTCAGTCACAGGCTGACACACACGATATACACTCACTAACATTGACGTGCACTTGGTGGTGTGGAACATGTACTTTTATCTGGAACAGAGACAGTGTGAAGTTGAGAAAATTACATTTTTCTCTTTTGCATCTGTAAGAGGGGCCTCTTATATATGCGTGAGACACTCTGGATGTGTGTGTGCAGACGTGAGGCTCGATGCCTCGTACTTACATATTGGAATGTGAGTGCCTGGTGTTGGGATCTATTTCTCATTACAGTATTGAAGGAGTAATTTTTTGTGTTTAGGTCTGTTGCACTTTTGTATATTATTAAGGATTAAGTCTGCTGCCAACTTCCTTCCCTGTTTCCCTCAGTGCCAGGGGCCCCCATCAGGATGGTGTTTCCAGAGGTTCGACTGACATCAGTTAGGGTGGTCTGGCAGCCGCCCACGAACCCCAACGGCATCATATTAGGTACAAGAAAAAACACACACACACACACACACGAACATGCAAGTATGCAAACTTTTGAAAGGAATATTTTAATATGAATCCACTGTTTTCCTCTTCTAATAATATACAGACAAACAGCCAGACCTCTGCTTACGGGGGGGATGTTCTAAACACGTGTGCAGAAATACACACACACACAAACACACACACACACACACACACTGCTTTGATATTTCATGGGAAGTAAAAAATGGAAAAGATCTGATTCTGTTTTTAGCTCTCAAACAAAGGTGAGCTGTCTACACTTCACTACCAGGGTCTGTGGTGTTTATGTCAGCGTGTGTGCGTGCATGTGTGCGTGTGTGTGTGTGTGTCAGTAATAAAGCTGGTACTCTGAGAGAAAAAGCAATTATAGCTGCTGAAGCACGACACCTTTCCTACTGCATACATAGCAGCACGTTTACACATAAATACAAACGGAGATCCACATATATCACTTGTTTGTCAAAGTGTAATGTGCAACGCCGAGACAAAAGAGAAAAGAACAAATTCATAGAGAGGAAAGGAATCAAGGTAGAGGGGAGAGGAAGAGGAGAGAGGAAGAGGAGAGCTGCTGAGGTGGAAACAGAACAGGAGGTGAGAGACGGCAGAGAAGAGATGTATGGAGGTGAGAAGAGGGACAGGTGTGATGTGTGTGTGTGTTTGTATGTTGCACAAGTGTACAGAGTGGATGTATTTGTCCTCTCAGTGGGGGGGGGGGAGTCGAGCAGAACAGTGTGAATGATGTGGGACTGTGTTGTAAGCTGCAAGACATTTAGTGCCACACCACTCTGTGACAGAAGGTTGAGTGGGAGGGCAAATCTCTCTCTTGATCACTCACACACACACACACACACACACACACACACACACACACACACACACAAGCAGGCCATCCTGCTGTGTCCTTGCTGAGTGCATGGTGTTTGGGATGATTGTATTGTGTGTGTGTGTGTTATTGTGTGTGTGTGTGTTCTCGAGGATACAAATAACTGTAGTGGACCGTTTTTTTTTAATGATCATAACTGCCTGATTCGTCCTTGGGTTCTCACCCCCTGGGAGAGTGGCACAGAAGGTGGACAGAGGAGGAACAAGGCCACAGAAGGTGGACAATCTAATTTGGCACAAGGCTTCGAGGCATTTGTGCTTTTATGCAACTTCTCTATGGATATAAAACCACAAGGGACTTAAACATCCCTGTGACAAGAAAAAAAGACGAGTGACATTTTACACATTGCGGTGACGTATAGAAACATGAATCAGATCTGCATCAGGACGTTTGGCTCCCTGCTTTGCTCACGCTTCACCCCTCCGTTAGGTTTTGTGAAGATCAGACGGATAAGCAGACAGACGCAGGTGAAATCATAACCTCCTTGGCAGACGTTTGAAATATCAGACATCAGAACACTGCAGGCTTATTTTAGGGAAACTTCTCTTTCATTCAGTTCAGTGCAAAACTCTTTTTATTCTGATAACTGCTTACAGAAACCAGCGGTGAGCTCCGGGCAGCCAGAGCATTTATATAGCAACTATATATACTTTATATAGTTGACCTGCATCCATCAGATGGGCACACACATGACTGTCTGTGGTTGCTGCGTGTCTGCCGGATGTATAAAACCAGCAGACACATTATCAAGTTAATAAGGGGATGATATGCTAATCTTTTGTTTACAGTTCCGTCGCTCTCCAGTGGGACAGCAGCCAACCTTGTGTTCTATTTACTGCAAGTTATATGGCCACTTTCAACAACAATAAATGAATAGATGTAGAGAAATCAAAACAATAATAATAAAGCAAGTAATTGTTCTCTCATCAAGTGAAGCTTCCTCTGGGTTCAATAACTGTACAAAACAATCCATTAAACACTGAAAGAAAACAAAAGATTAGTCAACAAAACCATTAAAAGTAAAGTCAGGTTTTAGAGAAAATACCTTGGAAATACTTCCTAGAAATACTTTGTAGTTTAATAATAATTGTACTCGCTGTGCGTATTTGATGACGTACATTAACCCAGTGAGCAGCTCACACAGCTATAGACTCAGTTTCAAAGCCTTCAGCGAGGAAGCAGCATGAAATATCACTGTAAGTTACATCTTTCAATGCAGAGTGAGACGGGCTTTGACTAAAACTCTGAATGGAGATTTATCCCGTCGTAGCGGGGATGTCCCGATACTCTGTACGGCACATAATACTGTGTTCTGACCCAGTTGTTGAGACGCCGGAGGTTTTATGATCTAGCTGTTATCCAATAATCTGCCACACTCTGCGTCCACATTAACATACAATCAGACTATCTGATGAGATTATCGCCAGCACAAACAGATTAGGTGCCTCTCAGCAGATTATCATCCTGACAGTTTTACCGCGAACCAATCAGCTCCGCACGCGGTGTTTGTGCGAGGATGTGTGCGCTTGTTGTGCGGTACAATCTTCATATTGAAAAGCCTTTGTGAGTGGCCAGTGGTGTGTGGAATGCTTGTTCGGGGCTCAGTGATTCGAGTGCGTGTGTGTATGTGTTGGAGGGTGTTAGTGTTATTACATGGCCTGCTGCACATGAGACACAGAGACAGACACAAACCGTGTACACAATGAGTCACAGCCGGGGGAAGGAAGAGAGGGTGTGTGTTCATATAATGTGTTTGTATATGAGAATGTCAGTGTGTGAGTGTTGCTGGGCGCTGCGCCGGTCATCAATGTCAGAATTGGGATTTTCACCGTTGTGTGCGTGTTGGTGAGAAATACCGAGGCTAAGGGCCCCGTACGTAGAGAGGACAGCAGCTGCGTGGATCACAACTCGCTACAACAGATATGGACAGTTGGAAAAGCTGCAGGAAAGTGTGTTCATGTGAAAATAAGCCTGTGTAGTCATGAGGACTGTTTCTTATCTCGTCGTGGCGAACTCGGCCGCACAAACACACACGTGGAATAATTCTCCATATCTGCCTTCCTCCGCCTGTCACTCACCAGGCTACCAGATCTCCTACCGCCTGGAAATCAGGGACCCTTCCCGCTGGACCACAGTGGAGGTGGGCTCCACCGGTCGGCAGTTCACCGTCACAGGACTCTCCCCCGAGCAGGCCTACGTGTTCCGACTGACTGCCCGTACTTCCTTGGGCTGGGGCGAAGGACAGGAAGCCCTGGTTGTCACCACTGAACGTAGAGGTAAACTCACCCTGTCGCAGCTCACATTCTCAAACCTCTGTGCCCCTGTAGCCATGATGACAGCCCATCCTAGTAAAAGACAGTAGGAGCATGTGATCTCAAGCTGCCGTAAAACCCCCCGGTGCTGAACGTACTTATAGTGCTGAGAACATTTAAAAAGGTGCTATTAGCGTACAGATTAACAAGACCTTAAAGAGGCCTTTCCCTGGCAAACACGTTGATATGTAAGAGCAGTTAAAGGTGTAATTAGTGATGGCAGCTGAGCAAACTCCATCCCCTGAAGACCACGAGCTGCTAAATGGACCTTGAGTTACCATTTTATAGCAGAACAGCAACAATAACGGGCTCTGCTTTGCCCCCTCAAATCTCTGACTGAATGTTTTACACATCGGTTTTGAAAATAAATTAACCAGAAGAGATTCTGTGCGTTGTCTGTGATGCTCGGCAGGTTTTGTGACTCTAATTCACTGCAAAACAGTTGCTTAAGTTTGGAGACGTTCATTCATGTTTATTAACTGAAGCGTTCCTCTTCACAATTAACAAAACAGGAGTTAATATTCATTTTTACTAGGTTGCATCCGGTTATTAAACCTCTCAGGCCTAAATGTTACGACGCTCACGCTGTTTAACTCTGCTAGCTGAAACCTTTAAGAGTGAACACTGCAGAGGAACCCTGGATGTCAGTTGTCCCTTGTGTGGTTGTCGGCTGCGAGCCGGTGGACTGCCTAAGATGAATGCCTCCTCCGACTGCTTCCTGCACAGGCTCAGCAACCCGGGTGATTAAATTAACATCCTTAGATGCTTCTTCAAAATGACCCCGATGATTATTTAATCTTGCGAATCAATTCCTTTAAACCCGCATTAACTGATTGTTGCTAGTCGACGGCTGCAGAAACAAGTTGCACAACGCGTTCAATTTGAAATTGATTTGGCCACCTGACAGCGCGGTTTATTGTCTCCACCGACTCCCGGGGGAAATATCTGTCTCCTCAGCTGCTAAATGCTCCACTTCATTCATCGGCTAGTCGCTAACATCGTGTCTCATGTTATGAGGAGCAACCAGGAACTGAAACATGCTTAAGACTCTATAAACTGTCGATGCAGGTGACATTTCACTACAAGCAACACGTTTCCACTGCAAGTGGTCCATTACTAAAATAAAAATATTGATCATAGAAACAGAGTTTTTACCAACGTTGTTTCATTGTGTTTGAATGCGGCATCGCAGGTTTTATTACTATGATCTCCTGTAAGTTCTATTTTAAGATAAATATTAATATATATACGACTACCACAAGCATATGAACATAAGAACTCTAATCCAGCATCACAAAAATAAACTTTAATAGGCAATTATTAATATAGTTTTGTTTCAAATTGGTAATGATTTTTTTAAAACATTTAAAAGTTTTAACTCCAGTTCACCAGTGAAAGTCTTCTTCTTCTTCCTCCTTCTTCTGCGATGGGAAAAAGGCCATTAGCAAATATAAGTGAAACCCAACTCTTCCTCATTAGACTGAGAACCCCCTGGAAGACAATCAAGGACTTGTGAAACCCTAATTTGAATAATATTGTGCGTGTACCACCGATTAGCAGATAGTTTCGTGGATTCTCTTGGTGAGCAGAGTAAACTCTGTTCATAAAGAGATACGGAGGAAAACTTTTATTTGATCCCACCAAAGTGAAACATCACTTTAAAGATGAAGTTACACAGTTTCTGGTGTGTCTGTGAGGCTCCCGCTTGGATAACTTTGGTCAGCTCGCAGCCTTTGATATATGTTATCCCTGATCTCCCTCCAATTTTCTCGGCACCATGTTTGCCCAGTGAGGCGTTGAAATACTATAAAAGTACTTATATTAAAATACGTTAGTTAAGTGATATTTTATGAAAAGCAGGAGCCACGTTGTGACAGATATTCTGAGCTATCAGCTTGTGTTCTGCATTTTAATTGGATCAGATATCATAACATTGGCGGCATCATTATCAGGCTTCCTGTACGGATGGAATTCAGCGGTTCTCTGTTCCACTTCAGTAACATAATGGTCCATTCGCACTGTGAGAAGGAGCGAATGGCCCATTGAAATGTGGTCCTGATATGCTGAAGAGGCCAAGTTAATACCTAGGAAAACCTAAATTGGCCCTTTGATTGTGTGTGTGTGTGTGCGTGTGTGTGTGTGTGTGTGTGTGTGTCCGACGTGCACGTGCGTGAAAGAATTTGCTTTTCCTGATATTGCTCACCAAGAGGGTGATAACTGATCGGTAATGGGAAACACTGCATATTTATGGGAGCAGATTCCCCCGACACCTCTTTCGTCTGCTGTTGTTCTCATTTTGTCTCCTTCTGTTTTTACTGTACTCGTCTCCTCAACCTTCTCGGTTTCTCTCCCTCCCTCCCTCCCTCCCTCCCTCCCTCCCTCCCT
>CAAKHC010009428.1:0-11337 GCA_901007825.1 Macroramphosus scolopax | reverse complement strand
CTCCACCCCCCCCACTGGCAGAGCTGATTTGTCTAGCTTCATTTTTTTCCCCCTACGTGTTAGCAAAGAAATTACAGCCTTGTCACTCTCTGCAAACCCAACTTTCAATTTCCTGTGGGTGGCTGACGTCTGCCGGCTGTCAGAGTGAAATGACGGCAGGTATTTGATGTCGGGGGCCGTGCGGCGTTGTCTGGTTTGAGCGCTGTGGGCTTCGGTCGGCGGTTCTCTGAAGAGACCTTAAACCTGTTTGAGGAAAAAAAGTACACAGAAGAGTGTGGCGATTGTAGTCACTCCAGCTCGCCGCCTCAGAAGATGACAACTGAGAGATTAGCGGTTAATTAAGTCAGACGAGTTGACTGGCATGTGGGAAACGGCCCCGATGAGAGTTCTGTTTGGTCGGGAAACAAGAGGCGAGCTGCTGCCGCCCCCGGGGGAGAAGCTCAGTGGGAGAAGCTAGACTGGAGCCAAAACACTTCCTGACTCCCCGGTTTCTCATCCTTCTTCCTCTCCTGGAGAGGCTCGATAAGGAAGACGTGATGCAAACACAAATGCCAAGTGACACCTATCTCATTAAGTGATTATTAGAAAGTCGTTTTAAAATGCACATTTCAAGTGCAGGAGGAGGCAAGAAGAGGGTGATGGGAAAGGAAAGCAAGGAGGAAGTTGACATCCTTTATGTTCAGGGTCCCCAGAGGATGAACCTTCACTGCTTCATCTTGACTCCGGCTTCGCTTCCATTACATTTGATTTAAACCTTTTAATTTGAAAAACACGTCCTCAGGTGTTCATTTCCTTTGTCTCTGCCTGCTTAAGTCACCACGGGCCCACTTCTAATGGTTTAGTTAAAGGTTTCTCCACCTGGCAGTCGGATGATGAATGAGGGGAGAAACGAGCATCTTTATGTCGCAGTGAGGGATCAAGGGACAGAAAACATCTCGGCCAAAGTGTGTGTGTGGGACAGAAATAGAGACAACTAATATCTGACTCCTGACTACAGGCTTTTATCTCGTGGACGTTGATGACATACTTTCTTTTATCCATGTGGCGTGTTACTTTGGCTGCGAGTGTTCCTCTAGTTATTATGTAGTCTGTCTAATTTTACCTCTTCCAGCGAGATGATGCCGTCAAACGTGGAAATAATAACCTCCATCTGTAAATTTCCATGAATTGCTGCATCAATCACAGCTTTGTTGCGGCTGAAAGATTCCAATCAAGAGCTACCTGTGGTTTAATGAGCGGCGCTATGCTTGAACTGAGACCTCATTTGATATATTTATACGCTTATTTTTCGTGGATGAAAGCGGCCGAGATAGAGGATTGAAGAAAAAAACAAAAAACACAAGCAGGATTTCTGAATCTTCAGTTTAGTGTGTTTTTGAAGTCGCTTCACGATGCACACACACACACACACACACACACTTTTACCAACAGCTCACCTGGCGCTTGGTACTCGCCGGCATCATTAGCCTCACTTGCTGCAGAGACAAGTCTGCCTCGCCGTTAGCCGTTAGCCACCCTGCAGCCGCCCTGCAGCCCTCGGGGGCCGAGGGGGTTAAAGATTTCTGGCTGGGATGCCGGTCGGAGCGCGGGGACGCCGAGATAGGGAGCGAAGGAACATTACGGACGAACTCCTGCAGTCGGCCCAAGGCTGAGCAGAGGCTGAGCGGGGTTCAGTGCATTAGCAATATCTCTTCCCAGCATAGATCAATGGCGCATTACCGTAAAAAAAAAGAAAAGAGGGAGAGCTGGAAAAGAGGGATGGATGGAAAGTAAATGAGCGAAAAAGCAACAGAGGGAGAGACACTAACAAACTAGTAATTTGTGTCTGCCTTGAGCGTCGTCCCTCTCTCTCTCTCTGAGGTTCTGTCTTCCACCGACGGCATTCGGCTCCGTTACCGAACGTCGTCAGTGATATCTCTCGTCAAACAGAGAGCCCTCAGATGACAGGATGTTTTATGGATGAGCACACCACCGTACCGCTTAGTTGATTAATTATAACTTACTACGACATTTTAGTGGTTCTGGAAACATCAGTTTCATAAGTTTTGATGCCCTCGTCGGTCCTCTTGGGATGTCGCGCCCACACGCCGCGCCGTCGTCTGTTCTAATCTTCCCCCGAATACCTCCGGGGCATTTGTTCATGCAGAATATACAATATAGTGTGAGTCTTCATTTGTGTGTAAATGAAACTACCCTCGCTGCTCACTGTCACTCACCACGTAGCCGGGAGGGGAAATGAAACTCCGGCTGGAAATAATACCTCCGAAAAAGATCATCTCACAACCTCTTAGAGTACAAACCATCAAGGCTCTTGTACGAATGTGCGCACGCAGGTTCCAAGAAGACCTTCATCAAGAGGAATGAAGAAGTAAACATATAAATAAGATGCATGACTGGTTTGCTGAATTACATGAATATGATGTGAATCATACACAATGGCCTTCGCAGCCGCCCGTGGGAGCTTCTGCACTGACGTGTGAGACAGCGCTAATATCTTCATCCTTCTATTCCGCGGAGACTCGGAGCACCGAAGCAGCTCACGGCGGCCAAACAAAACTTACTAAGAAGTTTGTTTGTCCTTTTAATATGCCCGCGCGTCTGCACTCCTGTTTGTTGTTTCGATGACCTTTACTCACTGAATATATATAATATGTTTTTGCAAGGATCAAACAAACCAGGCTGGATTCCAACACACACTTCGACCGGCTGCAGCTTCATATTTATTATTATACAGATATGAGAGCGTTGTTTCTGTCTTCTCCTCCGATTCTTGGCAAGAAAAGTGAATACGCTTAAGAAATATTAAAGGGACGCTTTGTAATTTTGAAAAGAAGCAAGCTCCATCTAAGTCCCTTCGTCTCGTCTAGTTATTCCACTTTGTACCACAAGGGGTGATGGAGAGCAGCTGTGAGTGCGTCCAGTGAGGAGCGGTGCAGCGATCGCTGAAGTGTTACTGAGTGAAACATCGGCTCCAACCGTCTGCAGTCTTGTAAACGTCCCTTTCTACAGGGATCAATAAAGCGCCACATGTTTAATCATCATTACATTAAGCAAAGCAGCGCCGAGGGCACTCCCATGTTACGGGACACTAACGCTGTTCCTCCCTCCGGCCCATCTGCTGCAGTCGTTATAGCGAACCGACAGCCACAACACTGAAAGAACACACTCATTACCTAATCCATTCTCCCTCCGTTCTCCCTCTCGGACTCACACGTGCACAGTAATAATGGATCGTGAGCCTCCGCTGGATATTGTTCGTCATTGGAAAACACAGACACTCGGATAAAGAATGACCCCCTGCACAGACACTCTGCCCCGCGGAGTGCGCTGCAGATTGCATTCCGGCGAGGACGCCTCAATAGATCACAAGACATTTATTGGCTCCATGGATTCCCCTGTGATCATCAGGCTCCAGAGGAGGAGGAAGAAAACGCAGAGACTGAATATGGATTCACTCCACCACTGTCTGCTCAGCGGGCCGAGCTGCTTCATCAGCCTAAACCCTATTAGAAGATCCATGATGGAGCGCCGCAGTTTGTTTAAGTGCTTGCATGCGCACGGTGGGAGAGTCAAACCGACGCGCACCCCCGTCGGTCCAAGTCTCACACACACACCGACGGGGTTTACGTGCTTAATTATCAGACGCCGACGGGGGGTCGTGACAAAGCGTGAGGATGTGATAACGTCTGCGTGACAACAGGTTTCGACGATTTCGGGGCGAAGGCGGTGTCGTGGAACTTGTTTTTATGGGATTGTACGACAACGCCCTGCTACAAAGTTACATTTCAATATCATGAGTACAATTTAGAATTACACCAGTGTGTTAATTTATGCTCCTACTTTCATACCCCCCAAGGTGAAGAACCACTGGACTAAACTGCTGAATGCACAGAAAACGTAGCTCCACCTTAACCAACGACACCATTAAAATGCTGCTTCTGCACTAATGCATCACTATTTACATTTCTTCCATAGAATAGTACTTGATATACATTTTGATATACTTTTAATCTGCTTCCAGGTATCTGACCCTGTTTTTCAAATGACTAAGGAGACAGGAAGTAAAGATACGAGCAAGGTGGAGAGAACCCAAACGTTATGAAGCACATACGGCCGGGATGGGTGACACACAATCAGCCCGATCATGTTCACTAACTCTCCTTACGGGCAGAGCGGTGGGGCGACGGGCGACAACAAAGGAGGCTGAGGTGCGTGAAGACCCCGTCTTCCTGTAAGGTCACCGCACAGGAGGAAGAGACAAAGACGGAGTGCTCTGGTTACTGGCAGCCAGCGTGCACGTGGACAGGGAGAGTGATAACCGGGGGACAGCTGGGTGCTCAGGGCACCACTGGCCGGGCACGCAGCGAGAAACATGATCAAGGGCGTGTGTTGCGTCGAGCGAACGATCAAGTTATAGAAAGAGCAGTGGCAGCAGAGACAGAGACAGTGTTTAAGGGCATGTGAGGGGGTTCGTAATAAGGCACTTGGTATTAGGTGAAAGGTTGGCAGTGACACTGAATGCCACATCCGGACTGTTGGAGGTCATGATAGTAGATGCCAACGCCGAGCTAATAGTACTAAGGGTAGAACAGATGGCGACACTCGAGGCTAAAGATGAATGACTCCAGGGATGGTGGTGGAGTGAGAGGTGCAGGACGGAGAGGCGCGTTTTATTACAATTTTAATTCGGTTTGATCTTTCTGCTGTGCAAGCAGCGTGGTGCCGGGGTCGGCAGTATCAGTCGGAATGTCAACCGCTTCGCTTAAACTTAAAAAAATGATCAATTTTGCATAGAGTTTCATGGTCCAAGAGGATGAAACCCGCCGCTGTAACCCTGACTTTTCATCTCACACTGCCAGCAGGTCAAACATTCACTTATCTTTTAGAATAAGTGAAACATACCTCAGACGGATTGACCCTTTTTTTTTTTGTAAAGGTACTCATTGTTCCAAGGTTTTTTATGTCTCTGCTTTATATCTACATCCAAAAGCTGGTTCTCTTCCATGGAACCGGCCATGTTGCATCAACAGCAGCCCAGAACATCCCAGCAGAGGAAATCAGAGGATGCTGAGGAAGAGATTTTATTATCACGTGTAAAGTGAGATCACTGGACGATGGAGAAGCTGGTGAGGTATCACTCTGGATCCCTGCTGTCAGGAGCTCTCACACAGCTCAGGCAGGCGGGAATAAATCAGAGAGCAGAAAGCAAAGAGGTGGTGGACAAGCTGATTTATGAACAACAGATGCTGCTCTGGCCACAATACAGTAAATGAACATCTCTGCAGCCTCAGACACTGAACTGTTAGCTGTGAGGCTGCGTTCATACTACTCACCCACGGAGTGGTGGTTGTTTACACCTCCCCGCCTCCGTGGAAACCGTTAACGTCCTGTAACGAGATACGCTCCGTTACCACAGGACCCCAAACATCCCGCCCCAGTGCCTTCAGCACACCCTCCAGGGAGACGCTCTATCCTCTGTTCTAGCTGTGTTTTGAGCCATCGCAGGCTTACAAAGTAATTTCCCTGCAGGGATCAATATTTTCTTTCTCCTGCTTCTGATTAAAGTAAAGAATAGCCCTCTGCCGTTGTCACCGTCGCGCCCCCCCGTGGGACGGCGTATCGGCCGGCTCTGGACTTAGAATGGTTAATGGTGTGTATAATGTAAGGGAAATGAGGACTGAAATGAGTGGAATTGAAATGAGCCGGGCCCGCTGTAGTGTGAAGGAGCTCAGTGTGCCGAGGTTGGAATCTAGAAAAGGAACTTTTTGGTTGAGCAGGCAGAAGCAACACGCGGCCCGTTTTTCTCATTACAACCAGACCTGACAAATTGGGCAAAGTGCCATTAAGAGGCCGCTTGTTTTGTAGCCTGCCGGAGGTGAGTGTTCAGTGTCGTAGGCCGTCCCGACAAGGAGGCCGTACATCATGAAGTGCCACCGGGGGCTTGTCGGCGGTTTCAGTCTATGTTGCAGTTTCTGAGAGGCCTGCGAGGCAGAAAGACGTTTTGAGAGCAGCTAAGGGAATGTTTTTAAGTCTCCCTCTCGACTTGTTTCTCATTCATCAAATGTGATGAGGAAGGAGACAGGCGGGAGGTACAGCGCGGTCCCAGCGTGGCTATCATTAAATAAGAGTTCAACAGTAGAGCTCATGAGTAATTCATGATCTTCGGCACACTCTTTATTTTGCTGGGATAAGAGCCTCTATCTGGAGCACGCATACCGTACTGTGCTGTTGGGCCGGGCGGCGGGAACACCGGCGCACCCTCAATCACACCCTTTTCCAACTTTTTAAGTGCACACTGCTTTGCAATAGAAGCAAATGAAACGGTGAGATTCTATAAACTTCATTCAAACTCCGAGAAAGAAGGATATCATATGTAATTTATACATTTAGAGCATCGGTGTTAGACGAGGAGCCAACACCTCGGCGACTACACGAGTCAGCAGGTTAAGTGGAAGTCTGGTGCCGCTTCCCAGCTCCTTTTTATTAAAGTACCCAAAGTGCTCCTGTAATACCGGCATGAGAAGCACAACAGCTCAGATAATAGCATGAAAGTCAGGTCAGGTTCCGACAACGTCTCAGGTGAGGTGACATTTAAGTGGGACCTATTTGCCGGGTTGTGTGCGAGAGAGCAGAAGGGCAGCAGCGCTCCGCCGATTGTGAAGGAGAACACTGCGAACTGAATGTTTATGTTGTGTATTATGGTGGAATATTAAGAGCCGGGTTTGTTAGCGAAGCACATCTTGTACGGAGAGAAGGCAGCTACCTACGAGGCAGGTAGCTACGTGTTGGGGAGAAAAGCACCTTGTGTTTTCTGCACATATGTGGATATGCATTATTTATTGTATTAAGTATTTCCATTCTCTCACACATAAAAAAAAATTCAAAAAACACATTTATTAAACATGCGGTGCGACTAATAACCCAACACATGTTGAAGTACGAGTGCTATAATTAAGCAATATAAATGTAGGAAATAGTTTGCATGAGATAGCTAAAGCTCCCCTCCTATCTAAATCCCAGTTTAACCCCAATACCCTGCTGTGTTATTTAAACCAGGGTACATAGATCATTTTAATGCTGATAGTGCAGCATAGTTTAGCGAGTCCTTTGAACCCCGCAGTGGTTGGGATTATCACGGGTGAACGTATCAGTCATTTATCTCAGGACAGGAAAATCACAGGGCTTCATTCCACATCAAAGAGGGGGAGAAGAAGCTGTTATGTAAGTGCGAACTCACGCTACACAATATTTTTCTGACCTGATTTTCAAAAAGCGCGTATTTCAAGCGATGTCGGCGGGACGTGTCTGAGGAAGGAGAAATAAATCAGAATGTGTTTGGGAAATTCGACGTGCGGTGAGGATGCTGTTGGAGAGGATGAAGCCTCTCATCCACGTTAACTTCGGCTTCTAAACCAAAACAGTTTTTCAACCTCTGTCTGTAAAGATTAAATATTTCTTAAGCTTGTGGTTTAACTTTTCCCCTTAAATTCATTATCTCGTGTGCGCTGATACTGCAGAAAAGAGTCGGGGACTGATATCTCGTCGTCTTTGCTTCCGTAGTCACTAAACCGATTGCATGGTGGCGGTGGGGTCAAAGGTCAAATAGATGCTATCAAATTCAATAAACAAGTGAAATGCAGGCCACTGGGTTCCAGTTCCTTAACTGCATAAGGGCTTAAGAAATGTCTCTCCATCCCGCTCTGTCTCTCTCCCAACTGTATTGTCATTGTCAAAGCCTTTCCGCTCCAGTTGGCCAGGACAAAAGTGAGCGAGGTTGCCAGAGGCTTTTCCTGCTATGATCGCCGCGGCGTTAGGCGGGGTTGATAAAAGGCCCGATTAGGCCTCTGAATGGGCACCCATTAAGAGGACATCCACACTAGTGAGGAAGCCCCGGGGCCAAACTGCCCTCCTTAAGAAACATGATAGGCACCTGACAGACCGGAGCTGCCCACTCAATATGCTGCACGGGGAGTTTCAAAGACGAGCTGATGAAGAGAAGGCTGCATGTGTCACACGTAGCGACGTAGCTGTTCAGCTGCGATGTGAGTCCGAAAGTACAACCTGATGAAGTAAAATAATACAGGATAAACAGGAGTGATGAGCTCCCAGGGAGGATGAGTCATCACATGCACACCAACAGTTCTTTAAACGTCAACACTAATGAACCGGCACTGACTCATCCTACTGAACTGGTGGGACCAGAACTCAGAAGTGAAGCAAGTGGACTGCTGGATCCAATCACAACTCCTGATTTGAGTTCAATTGTCAGGCCGTGCCCTCCGGATATGCCTGAAAGGGGTCGGATTAGATGGAACAGACACCCGGGCTCACGCTGTGAGACTTAACCCTGCACTAACCTTTCCCATCAAAAACATGCATGACTTCTGAGCAGATGGGGGGGATGTGGACCATCGCAGCAATGCATGGATTACATAAGAGAGTGGACCATTTGTCCTCGGCGTGAGCCTGCGTATGTGCATTCATGTGCATGCAGCCAACACAATGGCGTGCGAGACGACTGCGTGTAACGCCGCGGACGCAGCTGCAGAAAGTTTGCCTTTTTCGTGGGGAAGCAAGGTCTGTTGATGAAATATGCATGCTTGAACTCAAAAAGGAAGGTAGGAGACTTGTGGCCTGCTGTAAGAGGACTCCTCACTGTGAGGAGCAAGGGGAAAGAGAGGAGGACAAGACCGGTTATGTGAGACGGGTTGTTAAGGAGCAAAATCCCTGCTTATGCATGTATGAATGAACCCACACAGCATTATGACTCCCACATACTTTCTGGGATATATTTCATTCAAGAATTAAATGTAACACCTTCCAGCCTGGATGTGGTAAATAGGCTTTTTCAGCTTTATCATTCTGTGGTGCAGCCTCGGCGTTATTGGCGTCACCAGTGGAAGTCATAAACAACAATTAGTTGTCATCTTTAATACCCTCTGACTAGAAAGACAAATTACAGCCTACCATGAGAAATGGGAGTTTTCAACAGTGGGCAGCGGTTGAAAGAACCGTTGAAGAAGTGAGCGCGATAATAAGAAATGACAAGCTGGTTTACGACCAAGAAAACATTTCATGATTTTCAAGATCATTTTTTAGTCCCACTTCTGACGATTAGGAGACTCTCAGAGAGCGTAAACTCGGCCCGACGTCCAGCCGTCTTCCGAGTCGATATTACCGCCGAAGACATCAGCAGTTGAAGTTGAGGTGAAATTGGTTTTGTGACCTCGCTAACGGGCCTTTTGGACGCGAGATCAAGCATCTCCGTCTCTGTGAGTTTCATAGTTTGTGGCTTGAACATGACGGTGATTGAAGAGCCGGAATGTCTGAACCAGATCAAGACAGGACGATACATAACCACTGGCCAGAGGTCTGGATGCTCCCTGGATTCATGAGAGACGTACTTTAATGTCACGTACATATCAACTCCAAACGGTTCTGCTGGATGTGGTCCGGGTGTAATTAAATCAAATGTAAGCACACGAGTAAAATGTGTTCTAGGACTTTTTTCTAAATACAACAAACAAGAAAAAGCTGTCCTGCTTGTTGTTGCCATCTTGTACGCAGACGTCCTATTGTAGCATGTGTGTGTGTCTACATACCGCGCGCTCCATTTGAGAGCAACAAAAGATGTGAGATGTGGTATCATTTATAATCTTCATCCAGTTCACCCAACAGTTTGACTACAACCTTGATGTTGGCGACAACCCAACGCCGCTCGCAGCGCTGCCTGAATGACCCGCCCCCTGCTGGAGGGCTGGCAGCGACCAGAGCGCCCACAGCTGCTCATGAATCTTTTGATGTGAGTGCACAGTCAGACCAACACTTCTGCCTTGATAGCTCCACCGTTTCCACCGCTTTATAATAAAGTTTTCTGCCGCTGGTGGCTTCATCTCAGAACCGAAAACAGTCAAGTCGGACTGTTGATCGGTATTTATAGCAACAACGTCGAAGTGAATCAGTCCTAAAGTGAAGTAAAAGGACGTGATGGGTGAGCAAGATAAATGCCACCTACAATGGATGCCTGAGGGAAATCTGAGGGGGAAAATAAACCTAGTTGCATTGAAATAAACTGGCTAAGCCGTCAGTCAGAATGGACCAGGGCAGGATACCAACAGTAGCATCGAGACGGACACCACCTGGAAAGTGAAAAACCTGGACAGCAAAAGAACAGCTGGGCGTAGAACATTTGAAGGTTGAGCTGAGAGAAATCGTCAAAGCCTTATTTCCCTAACCGGTAATAAGAAGACTAAGTAAAGTCATTAACAGTCTTTCACAGCGCGCTCATTTGATCCCCTTTAAATATAAGAATATTACGCTGATTGCAGCATCAAAGAAATCCGTCAGCTACGTGGATAAAACGGAAGATAAAGGCCGTGTTCCGCCTTTGTGACTTGATGAATACGTTCGACCCGACTTGACGGGGAGGAAGACTGATGTGCGGCTTTTTTAAAAAAAAAAGACATGAGAGCTGCAGTGGAGGAAAAAAGAAAGGGAGCACTGAAAGTTCCGAGAGTGCCAGAGAATCACAAGGCTGCCTCTCATTTCCAAGTATTCTAAACAGAGACAGCAGGGACGGGCAACGCAAACCACACACACGCACACACACACTGGGACCACATCATATTCAGAGGTACAATTTCACAGACCCTAATTACAGTGGGCCGCTGTGTTTCTTATTCGGTGAGCCAGAATCTCCAATTGCACACATCCCTATGCACCATTTACAGATCCAGACACACACACACGTATATATTCCACACAAATGTTTGCACACATCCTGTTGATACTGCACGCACGAAAGCACTTTCTTTCATTCCGGCGTGGCCGTTACACTATTAAATCATCCCGTTCATCCGCTCCGTCGTTTTGAGTTTTCGTCCGATCAGTATGGCGCGTTCGTCCGGAAGCCGTAACCCCGGGTTTCAACGTCTGATTGCCTCGGGGGTTCCTCCGCGACGGGCCGTGCATACTGACCCGACGGTTCTGGCAGCGGCTGTTATAAAAACAAAAGGTTTTCACACACAGCGGTGTGGCGTTCAGGCGCGACACGTCCCGCACGTTACTTCGACCGCTCTCCGGTGCATCTCTGTTTGACCCCTGCCTCCCCTTCACACAGACTCTTAGCTGGTCCAAACTCAACTTGAGAACTTTCTTTACCTATTAAGCATGGCGGCCCCCCCACGCTCCCCCCCTCGCACTGTTTTTCACACTCCTGCTCATTTACATTCACTGTACAATGCACTTTTCTCCTCCCTTTCTTAGAGAATTCTCTAAAGTGAGGGAAACTAGGCCATTAGGCTGCGGCACAGCTTCCCCTCCGCTTCAAGTGTCCCC
>CAAKHC010009426.1:2156-17171 GCA_901007825.1 Macroramphosus scolopax | reverse complement strand
CTGCAACAATGCAAACGTGCTGTATCACTCTGGTTGGCTTATGTAAGAGAGCTACGGGCTGCGTGTGTGTGCGTGCATGCGTGTGTGTGTGTGTGTGTGTTTTGGAGAGTACAGGCCCGAGAGAAATCACTGTTTCAATTTGTCCAGGCAGAGAGAGAGAGAGCGAGATAGAGAGAGAGAGAGAGAGAGAGAGAGAGAGAGAGAGATGAGGGCTGCACTTTAACTGAATCACATTTTCTGGGGAATTCATGGTCGGCTTCCCAGTGACTCAATCCACTTTCCAACAAGGCAATTTAGCTTCCCAGGAGTCATTCAAATAAACACACAGACAATTTGTCCGACTCATAAAACCCACATATTCTAATGTTATTACATCCATCTGATGTAAGACACTGTAAGATATATATATTATTCTTTAAGTCCTGCATGTCTCCACGTCGCTCCCTGCCCGAGAGCCGAGAGCCTCATCGGGGCCGACAGCTGCTCCGCCGGTCAAACACACAGTCAGCTGAGGTGGATAAAGACCTCGCATCCAGGATCAACTGCGCTCGCCCATCTGGCCGCCCCTGTGATGTAACATGCTACCGGAGGCAGAGCTGCGGAATTGTTTGGCAACAGGCCGAGTGTGTTTGGGATCGCATCGAGCTGCAGTGTGTTTTAACATCTCAATTATTTTTAAAGCACGTTTAAAACTAGAGAAACAGGGCAGAAAAGAAAAGAGTGACGAGTCGAGCGTGAAGCCTTAAAGGCGCCTAAACGCCTGAGAAAGCAGTCGCCTGTAAAGCGTCCTTAGTCGGGGAACACTTAATTGAAAATGGCAGACTGCTCCAAAGATTTGCGGCGGCTACTGCAAACTCACAATCACCCTTTAGCCTCGACCGAGGTAAAGCCAGGAGCAGCTGGGCAGACGATCTGAGTGTTCTGGGGTAGTAAAGGGATGTATGATGGGGCCAGGCTGAGGAAAGCTCTGAAAACAAATAGCAGAAGTCTGTCCTGTACTTGACCGCTAGCAGATGCAGAGACGCCGGCGCCGGTTCGTAGTCTAACGCCAGCGTTCTGCAGCAGCTGCAAGCGAGACAAGGATGACTAATTTCACAAATAAAGAGACTTGAAGTAACACAGCCGCGAGGATACTAATGCATTTGTCACAAAAAATAAAAGCTCATGTGTCACGTCGCTTGCTGGACTATAAAGGTCACAGTACTGAGATCCACCATGAGGACGTCACACAGTCCCAAACAAAAGTCTTAAAATCTTGTTTCTCAACATCATTTTTCTTTTTACCCCCAATGATGTTGCAAGTAGTGCGGTACTCTAGTGCGCCGTCCAGTAATTTCCACTTGTGCCAGCAGAAGCCGCTGCTGCTCAGCCAAAGCTGATGTTGCTTCCAAAACATGAAACAATACTTTCTTGGGACTTGTTTAGATTTCATTGAAAGTTGGTTTCTAACCAACCAACGAAGAACTTATTAGATTTCGAGGCAGATCCGTTAAAATGCAGCAAAAAATATATATTTTTTTTTTCAATGGACCCCGGTGGAGGTCTGTCCTAAAGACCAGCAACAGATCATCCTGCATACGTTATCTAAATTGTCATGTATGGGAACACAACACAGTGCTGGATTATATAGTTGGTGTTGTGATTCAGTAATCGCACAAGCCGACAGACACGTCGTGTCTGACGAGGGAACAAAGTCGGTGTCGAGCTGCAGCGCTGCCGCGGCCGAGCTCCCCGCAATATGTCGTTAAAGGATTTCTGCACTTAGCACTTATCTATGAGGCTGCATTTAAAGGATCACCACGGGGACGGGATTAAAGAGCGAGGTGGAGATCATACTTACATGTTTGAAGGTGGTGTGAGGAGCAGCGTTGGCCCCCGTCTCCTCCAGGTACTCCTCCCAGTTAAACTCCGCCTCCTCCTCCATGGACTCTGCATCTATACAGACAAACATTTGCTCAAATAAATATCTACCAACTCTACTAATTACGATTTGCTAAGCTGAGAATTCACAAGCTTTTTTCTAAATTCTAAATTAATATTCCAGAATATCCCGTCATCACGGCCGAGTCATCACCTGAAGCTCCAGGCAGGGTTGCACGACTAACTTATATTATAAATAACAATATATTGCATAATCTTGACAAAAAAACTTAAGTGCAGTATTTAATATAAGGGTAAAGGTACCGGGCCTCACCTGTGTTCACCTCTTCTTCTTTCCCATTGGTCGGATAGTGTGACATCACTGAAGCGGAGGCCATGAGCTGCCCCTTGGTGAGAGACTGCATCCTGCTCCTCCACTCTCTGGTGAGTGTTGACCTTTGACCTGCGGTGTGTCTGCTCTTCACTGCATCTTCTACTTTCTTGGGAACACCTGGCGCAGGGAAACAGATGTTTGAGGATCAGTCGAGGGGTCGTGGCTGCGGTCGGGGATACGGCACCGCGGCGCTCGGAGGCGTGTCCGGGCCACACTCCATCCCGGGAGTGGCCGGGCCATTAAACTGATGACAGAAATGCAAATTGCCTCAGCTCGGTTTGACTCCACGCGTGTGCTAGTTGAAAACCCCCCATAAGTCATTGCTGTATGTGGAGCGTTGTCACGTGGTTAGAAGACACAACAAGCGATTGAAAGACGATTCATCAAAGCTGTGACATTTACTGAAATAAACACAAAGTATTCGGGAAGTATTCCTCCATCCAGGAGACAGGAAGTGATGCACGATACGACACTATCAACTACACACTCAGACTTATTCTAAACAATCACATTACTGTTTACGTGATGCAGAGCGTAGCCTGACTGACTCTGCTTCCAGACGTTGTTGTACAGCTGAACATCCCGACAGACTCGGTTTGATGCGGCTCCTGCAACAGTCCTCCTCTGCACTGCTTGTCAACAAGTTGTCGTTCATCCCAACACTCGCTGGAAGCTGCAGCATGTGTCGGGTTTAAGGTCCCGACATGTCAACAACACACTTCAATCAGACGACTCCACTTCTTCCTCTGACTGTGACCTTAATGAGTTAAGGTGAAGCCATTATCAGAAATATCGGAAGATATCAGTCCATGTTATCTGAGTGCCGCCACAGTTGAACAGATAAAAAGTAACTGGAGTCACCTCAAAGAAACTTAATCAACAGACGATCCGGAGGAGAAGAAGTCTCCCAACCAGCAGCTCCTCTCCTCAGAGGTCCAGATAACAACACTCACTTTAAGAAAAGGAAGAAAAACAAAAAGGAGAACAGCCTCTTGTTCATCAGTTCTGCATTATCAGGTTATTCATATTGTCTGCTGGGCTGCCTGGATTTGCATGCCACAGCAAAACTCCCATCAGATAACCAATGAGAGTCAAACAAAGTAGAAAAACTGGAATGACACCAGCGAGACAAATAAGTCAGCTGTGGGGGCGGTCGAGGAGAAAGAGAGAGAGAAACACAGAACCCAGTGAGGATTTATGAAGTTACTAATTAGTTAAACAAATGAACCTAATAATGAACAATGAACCTAATATTGATATGCCTTTTTACTTTCTTGCAGTAAAAAACTGCCTCTCGTTCATTTCCCCTGAAACTAATCTGCTCAACACAGGTTGAATATTCGGGGATTTCATCACTTATTGATGAGCAGCCGCATCCCGGCAGTCCCTCCCCGGTGTGACCGACCTGTTCCTGCAACAAACAGCTGATTGTGACTGATTTGGGTTCTTTGTTTTAACTTGATCTGACTTTAAAAAAAAACACTGAGGGTTCTGGGTTTCCTGGAAATTGCGACACACTGCAGCAGTTAACCACGAAAGGCGTCTGTCGTTCAATCAGCCGCCGAGCTGAATCCTGCAGGTCCAGAAGCATCTCACTTCCTTTTCAATGTGAAACAAAAAGCCATTTCTGAAGCTTAATAAGTCCAATAACTTCCACTTTCTATTTCTAAGATTGTCTGAGGTTCACACACACTTTCCATAAGTTTCAAGGACTTTTCCAGGCAAATGTTCATGACCGTACGTTCTCTGAAACGTCTGTGCACACATGAAGAATCGGACAAGCTATTTGGTTTTGATGCAAAATAAACATTGAAATAATTAAATTAACATAAAAAAATGTAGATTCTCACAAATAATAACAAATTTCTATCTTTCAGATATTTCAGGAGGATTTATCTTGTGTGTTGACAGATGTTTGTGATGTTCCAGCTTTACGTTGAGTCTGTGCAGAGCAAATACCAACGTTGGAGGTACTTAATAAAGCCGAGACGTCGTCAAAGAAATATGCAAAACAATAAAGGCTCGGAGGAAAAAGAAAAGCAAACAATAATCTAAAACTTTCTTATTTCTGTACAATCAGTTGGGCAATACCTGGACATTCCTCTGTTTGTCACCTGCTTTGTTGTTCTCCCTGCTCACTAATGAATCACTCACCGCCGTCCACCCACCGTCATCTACCTGACGACTAACGGCCACGACTAACGGCCACGCCTGCGAGCGAGCCTCCCTCGTGCCAAAGTCCTCGGCAGGATCTTTACTTTGACATCCAAAGGAGAAGAAAGTATCCTCAGTCTCTGATAAGGAGAGCGACCCATCCTCACACGGAGCCGGGGTTTAAAAAACGTACGGACAAGTTGATGGAAAGAAGTTGTGCATCACAAATCCTGAGACAATAAAAGCACACAAGCTGCTGTTTGTTCTGTGTATTTGCAGAACTGTGAGGCTGCAAAGGCTGTGACAGTCTCCGCAACGACCCCAGTGTGTGTGTGTGTGTGTGAGTGTGTGTGTGTGTCACCCCCCTCTGCAACAACACACACACACACACACCCATGATGTCCCACAGTGGCTACAGCACACATCCATTGTGTAAACAACAAGCTGAGCTAATTTGGCTCACATGATGCCGTCCACTGCCCCCCCATCCCCCCTCGCAGCCTATCAGCATTTCTTGCCTAAGTGCCCAACAATCTTCAGCAGCATTGACTCATCGCTGTTGTCAGCAGGCAGCGCTGCACGGCGCTCATTAAAATCTCAAAGTGCACTCACACTCTGGCATCAATTAGCGCTACGACACGTTCGCAGCAGCTCCTGGACCTATTTTTTCCCCTTAAAAATTCCCTTAAGTGTGACAATATACACTGAATCTGCTCAGAACATTTACAGCTATTTGAGGACACACACACACACACACACACACACACACACACACACACAGAGAAAGCAGCGTCCCCGCCCAGTTTTTTTAACATACCAGTTAATTTCATTGATTTAATTTTTTTTTTTTACTTATTTCTGCTTCAAACGTTTCAGCAATAATTATTTATTTACTTTAAACTGTATAAGCACGATGACATGCACAACGACGATCGGGATAAATTCATTCTAATATAAATTTGGGGAGTTTAGAGCTATATAGAGCTCATATCTGACATTTTAGCAGGCTTTTATTTTGAAATTGAAAAAAGTGAGGAGGTCTGTGGTCATTTCACTGCCTCAAAAAATTTGATCTTTGGAAATGTATTCTTTATTATGAAGATTTATAAATAATTAAAGTTTCTGCGAGTCTTGACTGGGGTTGAAAATATTCTGCTGGGCTGAGCTCTGAGATCCTTTTATTTTCCTGCTCCTGTAAGTAGATTTTCCTGTTCGAGCTATTTTTAGTCTAAAATGTGAGTAAGAAGCTCTTACTGTGGAGCCCTGTTATATATATATAGATATATATATCTATATATGTATACACAGTATATATATCGTTATAGAAATATCACTAGGAATAATCTTAACATTTGTGACTTAGGATCAAGTGATGCTGTTCTGTAGCTGCCTGATTAAGACTTCAGAGTAAAGGAGACTGATGCACTGAACCCAAACATTAATCCTATATATACATATATATATTTGCAGATCTGCATGGTTTTCAGGTAAAACAAATACAGAATGAATTCAGACTAATCCCGTCCAAAAGGTTTATGACTCTTCACGTGGTCTTGTGATAAAAAACAAAAATGGCAATAAATCTTCATCTTGAATCTTAATTTAAATGGAATCGGCATCAAAGTATCGTGTTTCTATTGAACCAGGGATGTAAAGTAAGAAGTGACTGTAGCCTTCTTTCACCGTCCGTGTTGTCAGGCTCTGACTCACCAACCACCTCAAACCTTCAACCCAACATGTTGCACTTCAGAATTTAAACAACAGGAAGTGTGTCACCATCCAAATACTTAGAAACCGCATTGCTCATTTCCCTAAAAATGGTCTCGGACATATTTATTATTATCACTGAAGACTTTGGATGTTCTCAGGAACTTAAAAGGTCACATATCTTAATCTTTTCTGAAGAATGTTCCCGTTCTCTGCAGGGTTTGTTGAAACGTGAGTGGAAGAATGAAGGAGCAGAACATTAGAAGTACCTGGCTGAGAGGACAGTTGTAGGGTGGAGTAAAAGTAAGATACATTAATTCAATAGAGAATATATATACTAAAACATAGACTGTGTATAATATCTGGAAAACATTCTTCATCATCACTGTAAGAATATTAAGTTATTATAGACGCCGCTGTGACAACTGGTGACGTTATTAGGAACCAAAGTCGGCACCGTGGTGACGGGAAATGGAGCCGCGGTTATCAAGGACGATATAATATTAACCCTTTAAAAATGGCAATCACGATTATGAAAAGTTGGCGTCACATTCCCTCTCAACGTTCTTATGCACAAGTCCATCCTAACACAAATCCATGAAGGTCTTTGCGCCTACCACGACTTCACTCAGAGTAGCTGTCAATCATGATGTAAGTTCCATTTTTAATGCATCAATTAACTAATTAAACCCAAACTTCAGTGTGGGGCGGGGCTTATACATATACTGCAACCAGCCACTAGGGGGCTATTCCAGATCTTAAGGCTCCACTTTAGGTTGGCGCCCCATCTCTATATTTTGGAAGTCTGTCGCCCGGCAGCAGCAATTTGAGCTCAGGATTTGTACTTAGTGAAGCTTACTGACCCACAGCGTCCCTGGAGGACACCGCCCAGATTGGGCATCAGGGGATTAACGCGGTCTGGGAGAGTTAATCTCAGACGCAGAACAATTACGCCCCTGTGGTCCCAGATTGAGAGGAGTTTTTTTTATTGATTAGCCCCTGATGGGGCATCGGGCATCCACGTGTCCTCCTGCCTTTCCCTCAACCCATCCATGCCACAGATTTATTTGGAGGATTTAGGAGATTAACTACCACTGCATGGGCTCAGGTTTTATTGCATTACTCCCTATTAGGTTCTCCTCTTTCCCACTCATCCAAGAGTTGTTTCCTCTTGGCAACAGGACGCCTTGAAAACTAATCGTTTCTTCCTCCTGATTCATTCAGTTTTTATGTGACACTCACTGAGATTAACTAATGATGAAGGGCAGGAATAAAAAACAAGCAAATAAAAGAGGACAACAGAGCAGCGGCCAGACGGGGGAACTCCTTCAGCCTTTTCTTATTTCAATGCATCAATGACGGGAAACGACTTCCTATAACAACAACGTCCTTCAGCGGCTGCAGCCTCCTAAAGACAGACGAGATCAACGTCTCCTGTCCTTCACTGACAGGATGAAGACTTTAGGAAGCGCTGATAGGATTCAGATATCGGTCTGATACTGATGAGTATCTGTCACTTCTACAGACTAATGTTGGACTGTGATCTGTCTCCTTAGTTTGAACCAGTTTGTGACTTCATTGTGATTCAACTTTCATATTTTTCTTAGAAAAAAAAATTGTATCAATTTTCTTTCTTTTATACATTCTTTTTTTAAACTTTATTTTGGTAACCTCTCTTGTTTTGTTAACAACACTAAATGAATGCGTCCGTGAGCGTAACTGATGGTTGCCGCTGGTGATGGTTGATTGATTAGCAATACATGATAATGATTACATTATCTCAAACAACAGTGGCACATGTGTATTTATATCAATGCATTTTTTTTTTGGGGGGGGGGGGGTCATCCCCATCCAATGTCCAAGTCTCCTCTACGCAGACACAGTCAGGCAAAGTTAATCAATTAAAGTCTGATATCTGATTAGTACTCGGCCGATATCAGAAAGCCGGGTAACACAGTGAACCTATGGAGAGATAGTTTATAAAAGAAAGAAGGAAATACAGATATAAAGAAGGAAAGACAGGAAGACAAGAAGACAGAAACAAAGAGAGAGAAAAGGAATATACAAAAAGACAGAAAGGAAGACAAATAGATAGAAAGAGGAAAAAGAAAGACAGAAGGAGAGATAGAAACAAAGAAAGATAGAAGCAGAGACAGAAAGCTGCCTGCAGCTCAGCCGCTCTGTTCCAGGAGAAACATCCACATTAACACGCAGCCTTATCTAAAACACACACGTGATTAAAACGGTTTCTGGGAGGTTCTTTAACAGTCGATAGCTGCTCAGTTCATTTTCCTTCTTGTACCTTTAAAGCCACGTTGGTCACTTTGTCCGTTTTCTGCAGATTTGTTTGTCCTCCGTCTTTGGAGCAACAACTAGTCTGAAAGAATTATTAATTAACTGCACACGAACATCGTCGCCTCCTCATCTTTTATTGTTTCTGCTCATTATGGTGGCGATTTGCATCTTGGAGGGGGGGGGGTCGGGGATAATGCAAAACTGCGGCTTTGCAGACCAGCCGCAAAAAGAGAAATAATTAAAAGGACATAATCGGTTTAACCCAATTATCTCGTTAATCGCTGCGAATGTCGGAAACCCGGGACGATTCTCCGGTGGTTCATCGGAAGTGTCAGACTCGGTGTGTTCGCTGATAATTGTAATGTGATCTGCAGCTATCGAGGAGCATTTTGTTATAAAAGTGAAAGAGGAAACGTTGTGAGGAAGATGAGGCTGAGGGGTGTAGCCGACCAGCAGGCTGGCTGCTCTCCGCTCATGTACTTTGCACACTCGAAACTGCAGCGGAAAAAAACTCGCACGGGGCGGCCACATGCACACTTTGAATTTAATTGATTAAATCTCGTGTGGGTCCACCGAACGAGACCGAACCGGGCTCTTTATCTGGCCTGGTTGTATTTTTTCCCCGTTCAAAGATTTTAAGGCGCAGTTTCCCCCACTGAACGCCGCGGAACCCGCCATGTTGAAAGTGGTTTGACATTTTGGCAGTGTCCGGTGTTTTCCGAGGGCTTTGCGCACCTCGGGGGTGACGAAAAAAAAAATTCCAAGTGACTCACCTTGTATAGGAAAATGACACATTTCATGTATACAACTGAAACAAACTCTGCAATCGAAAGCTTTAAAAAAAAATAGCAGTATTCTCCCCAAACAGAAGATAATTCACCTTATTGCCCTGAATTTTTAAGAGAGATGAAAGAAATATTACCGAGTGCGACGAGGCAGCGTCCTCTCCGCCGGGGAGGCTCTTAATTACAGAGACACTTTGAGCAACTTGAACGTTTCTCGTTTCTACAGAAACCGCCTCGGGAGCACTTCAGTGGCTTTAAAGCGGAGGAGGAGAAAATAACTCCGTCGACATCCGAACTAAACGGCCGCGCGGAGACGTCACCTGTCTTACCTGTCCAAGTTTGTTGAAGCCTCTCCTTCTCCAGACCCCCTCTGTTTTTTTTCCTCCCTCTCTCTCGCTCTCTCTCTCTCCCCCTCTCTCGTCTTCTCCTCGTTCGCTCGAGCAGAGCAGCGCGAGCGACGTCTTTCAGCTGCCCCCGTTCCAATATGGCATCTCCCGTGTGCGCACGCGCGAAACCATCTACACATATTTTCGAGCCAACTCCTTCACTGACCTTTTAGTGCGGCAACCAAAATATTTGTCACGCAGAGGGAACCGAAGTTACACCTACTCACAACATATTTATTCATTATGTAACCGTCATTTGATCCAATAACAGACACTAGTATATGTTGGAATCAGTTCCTTATTGACAGAAATATAAAGTTATACAGACTTCAGAAAGAACGGAAAATCTGATGTTAACATTTTTTTTTATCATGAGTGGATCTTTCCCAGAATATTTTGTGTTCTTCCTCGGCACGTGCTGCGCCAATGCAACCGGCCATGTAGTGTATGTGTAATTACGCTAATATTCAAACACAAACTGAAGGTAAAACATCATTGGCGGAGGTAAATATTGTAAACAAATATCTTTTAATTAGATATATATTACTGTCGGGGGGATACCTGCCTCATCAGCATTGTGTATGAATATTTGGATTTGTAATTTCTCTCAGTATCACTTGTGATCCCCTGGAGATTTGTGTTTTTTTAATTTCAGTTCTATTAATCACGTTTCTCCTGGGATTCTGTTCTTTCAATAATCCAGCTCCCTCTCTTCTCATAGTCAACAGTAGCCTCTAGTGGTAGGAGCAGATTGTGTCCCATATTGCACGTTGCTTCAAAGTTTCTCAATAACTGCATTTCCATAAATAATCCGACCACAAGCAGGAATGGAATTAAAGTCGGTGCAGGGGGCTGCAGGCGGGGAAGCTGTCGGACTGTTTGCCTGTTGAAAGTGAAACCAACTGAGTTTTATCTGCTGGGACCGACACGTTCCTCTTTTCTGACCTTTGAACATATTTTTGTTCAGCACATTCCCGTCAACCAACCACCCAGGGAAGGTAAAACAATCTGTAAGGGGGAGTTTCTCATTACATTTTTATTCGTAATTCAATACAATGCAGAGATGCTTGTTAATATTACTTCCAATTTCTGTGTTTTTCCTTCGTTTCACTTGATGATTAAGGTGATAATTCTGACCTCCACTTCCCTTCTGTATATATAAATTATGAATATTTGTATACTGCATATATGACATACAGCATAAATAAAGATAGTTGTGTGGTAGATAGTAACATAATCTGCGGTTACACTCCCAAAATCTGAAGGGTCAACAGATGATGGGAAATATATAAATGATGCAGACACAATACAACTTTACATTTTTGCCTTTTCCCCCCCAAACACACATTATGAGGCCAAAAACGGTGTTAAAACCAGCTGTTGGAGGAAAAGAGAACAATGACAAAGAACGTGAGCAGGAATTTATTGTGAAACTTGTGACGGGAAGTTTAGTGTTGGGGGGGTTTTCTTCATGAGAACGATTACTGTGGCCAGAAGAAGACGCGCTCGGGCCGCTGCTCGTGGCTGAGCAGATGGTTGGCGCGTGCGCGGTGCTCCATTAAGAGGCTTTTCCGAGCGCGCGGGAGAAAGGATTAAATGCTTCACGTGCACGAGCGCACACACACCCGGGGACACGTGCGTGGGCTCTGCACGAGGCAGAAGACTGTTTCTTTCCTGATCAGCAATTGGTTTTATTCCCATTTCGAGTTAAAATTATTAGCTGCAACATGGCTGGTTTCCTTTACAGGAATTTAATTCGGCTTGAACTCACCACACCGCAGCCTTCTGTTACCTGCAGCTCCACATCACACATGTCTGGATGCGTTTACAAAAGCATTTAAGATAAACCACATTTTGGTCCATGTGGAATTCACTGAGAAACGAATAGGACTGAAACGAAGCCCATTATCAGAACATGTTAACCTGCAGTCACCTCCCAGCTGCTCTGCTCTGCTTGAATTCCCATTTTATAACCACAACGTCCTCTGACAAGCTAATGTGGAAAATATTCTGTTCTTTTGCTATGTTAAACCGATCTGCCCCAATATTTAATGTGTTCTTCCTTGGCCTGAGCTGCACGCCTCCAGAAGTTCTGGCCCGGATGGCGAGCTGACAGACACACAAACCAGCGCCAGTAAAAACTCCTGGGCAGAGAAACCGAGGAATCGGTTGACTCCAGGTCTGTAAATAATCTTGAAATCTGTCACTTATTCAGCATCTGCGGGTCGTTCTGGATGTTCGGTGCTTCGGCGTGTTCTCTGGAATATCAGTGAACTCTGCACAGTTCTTGTGGAGGAATGGGACAACATTCCACAAGCCTCAATCAACGATCTCATTCCATCTTTGTGAAGGAGACAAACTGGATTAGGAAATACGACTGGTGTTTACACACTATTGAACGAGAAACTTTGAACACTGGCAGCTGGAATTGTCGTTGACACGCATGTGACTGCATCTTGTTGCATATTGTTGATTTCCTGCAATTATTGGAAAATGTTTATCCATCAAATATTTATAAATCTTGTTTTGCCTTCATATTTTTGTTCTGTGAGTAGTTTCGAAATTATAATCTAATAATTTCTAATGCCCGCGATACCTCTTCGTTACACCTTCACCTGAGGCCGTGATTCACCTCATGAAGCCACTTGAGCGCGCGACGGGGCGCCGTTTGACGCAGACAAAAGGTGACGCGGCCTCGCGCACATTCAAGGAATTCTGCCGCGAGAGCCCCAGTCAAATGTGCAGACATCTACAGGAAGTTAAGCGACTATCTCGCCAAATTAAAAGCCTGAGGGTGTAGTTAATCAACAGTTACACTGTAGGTATGTTGTATTTAGTAGCTTTAAGGACTTTGTGTTTCACTAAAAATGATCAAATTTGGTTGTTTAAAAGATTTCTTTATTGCAGTTTCATTGCTTCCAGTGTGGAGAATCAAATGTAAATGTGCTGTTAGACACTTTGCCAAAACCAATAAAGCTTAAATTAATTCTATTGTAAAAGTAAAATGAGTTGACCAAAGGGAAATGTATTTAGCTGAGGAGAGGGGGCTTTGACCCCATCACCCTGACTATCTTATCCTGTCCCGATAATGATAAACAATATGTTTCTACAAATAGCCAACAATTTAAAGTAGGCTAGTAGAATATATGACATTAAAATATCTGCTTTATGAATGTGTTAAATGTTTTCTCATACTCTCTTTTAAAAAAAAGAGCCGACTGTTTGGAGCAGATATATGTTTCTATGACACCTCCACAAATCTGTTAGTAGAGTAGAGGTTATATTATCTAGTGTAAACAGTTTAATCCGGTCATGAAAGTTGTTAAACCTTACAGAGTCTGCATTTTATTTTTGAAATATTTAACCGGAAGCCTGACTTCCTGTTTTCGCTCTCTTGTCAGTTGTGTGTATCCTTTGACGTAAACATGGATGTGAGTCCGATAATCGATTGGCCTGTTTGCTTTTGCACGACTCTCTTCAGATATTGAACAAAAACCTTGATCTTCAATCGATCACCTGAAATTAAAATCATCCGCGTTGCGAACGCGCAGAAAGGCTACAGACTCCCGGAGGAAGTGCTTCTTTTGTCTCCAGCGGGCGTGTTGTTTTCATCGACATGGACCTGTACGGTTACAGCGGGGTCCCGGAGGTGAAAAAATTCCTGGACATCGGTGTTTTTGAAGTCACGAACATGTCCGACATCAACAAGGCGAATCCTCACGGCTGCGACGACGGAGCTCTGACCGACAGGTTCGGCGTCCTGATCCAGGGACTCCTGGCGATCATCGCCTTCAGTACGCTGATGTGTGAGTATCTGATCCATCACCACCGGGGAACACATCCCCCGGTAATCCTCACTGTCACCGCTGCTTTCTGTTTCCTGGGAGAAAAAGAAACTGGAAACACAATAACCTGAACATTACTTTTAAAAGGCTTCGCTTGTCCACGTGGCGTAATGTTGACGTTTGTTGCGCCTTATAAGCCTCGCACCATACACCGTTGAAATATTCGCTGATTACATGTATTCGTGCTTGTTGGGAGAAGTACATAGTGAATAAAGTCCATCTCAAAACACTACATGCATATTTCACATTATCTTCTATCTTCGGCATATGTTTTTTAATTTAAAATTAATTACTTCAAATAGATATAAGCTCCTTTGTTTACTGACGCTACACAGGTTCCCAATCGTTGACCGTTGCTCTGCGGTCGCGTGAACCTTTTTTTAATAATAATTTTATTTACTGTTGGTGGCATGTGCATAAACCAAATTAACTGTTAAAGCCTAATTTCTCCAAAAATGATCACAGAATGCCAAACCACACAGCTGTCTGCGCATGTAACCAATGTAGTGTTTTAAAATGTGTTTTTTTTAACGAGATTCTTCACAGTCTCTCTAAATGGTTTAATAATTGTATTTAATTCTACTAATATAATATTAAACGTAGGTTAAACATGTGACATCTGTGAATTTGTAAAAGGATCCGTAAATATAACTTTGGCCACTGTGTTAGGAACTCATTATCTTAAGACAGATGAGCTTCCTCAGACTTCCTGTCTTCCAAGGCTTGTAAACATTAGCTGTTTTAAAAGAAATGATTTGAGAATTTCAACTACTTTCAGTGTTTTGAGTGTCCTCTTAGGCAGAAGAAGCAGAAAGTCGATGCCTTGAGCCAGAATAACGTCTATTGAATGAGACATAAACTTGTGATTGTGCAGCAGCTGACCTGGAGAATGTGGAGCATCTCACCAGCTTCAACACTGCAGGCAATGAGAACCCGTCAGCAGCAGTTGTGGTTAAAAAGTGTGATCGGTCCTGGTTGAAGTAGGAACTCTAAAAGTCCTTAAAGTCCTGAAAAAGAAAACAAAATTTCTGCAAAAACAAATCGATGTTATCTGCAGTTTGAATTATTCTACATTAATTTCCCTTAAATATTCCAAACTAAATCCAGCTGCCTGGTGTCTCAATCGTTTGTGGTGCAAGTAGACACCTTCAGCGAGTCACTAAATTACAAATGATATTTTTCAGAATTATCATATTGAGTCAATGTGCAAACTGCTATGCGATAAGGATAAAAACATGCACAGCTGGTCTTGTATTCTCCTATATCATGAGTGTGTTTGCATATCATACAATGATTAGTGTTCAGCTTTTAAAAGGTCAGCGTAGTCAAAGTGATTTCATCAGTTCATCAAGCAGCCGAGGTTACGGGGCGTTTTTAAAGCCTCGTAGTGGTGAAGTGTTGCAGAATATAGGCCAGGCCTTCAGGGTGAGTGAGATCAATGAGCTCTAACCTCCACTCAGTTACTTATTAGCGGAGAAATCGATAGCTCTCCTGCACACACACACACACACACACACACACACACACACACACACACACACACACACACACACACACACACACACACACACACACACACACACACACAC
>CAAKHC010009425.1:6093-25151 GCA_901007825.1 Macroramphosus scolopax | reverse complement strand
TGTGATCAGTGTCTGTGTGTGTGATCACTGTCAGTGTGTGTGTGTGTGTGTGTGTGGTCACTGTGTGTGTGTGTGTGTGTGTGTGTGTGTGTGTGTGTGTGTGTGTGTGTGTGTGTGTGTGTGTGTGTGTGTGGCCGTGGTTGAATCCTGTTTTCTGAGGCTTTTATTCACCTGTAGAAAAAAATTCTGGCAACTGGCATCAGGAACATCCAGAAAAAGGTTTAATGCACCAAACTTAGTTTTTGTTTGAGTACAGTTAAGACTTAACTGAAACCAGACCAACAAACATCAAACAAGCCTTCCTGGCGAATGTAACCAGCATCATTTCATTTTCCACCTAGACTGATCCAGAAACCGGAGCTGCAGATCAGCCTTGGTGAATCTACCTGTTATTGTTCAGGAAATTAAACCCTCATTATTCTTTCAGTCACTAGTGTCTCGGAGGGTTTGACAATCCATCAGGTGGTAAATTGAGAGTTTCCCCTTCATGCTGTGGAAGTTTACATTCCCAGGATTTTAAATGGGGGTTGGACCCCCCGACTGTCTGGTAATAAACTGCCTGCTGTTGTTTTGATGTGTTGAATAGAATATGAAGCGCTGCCATATCAATTGTACTTTGAGAAGGAAGGTCTGGATGAAGCTAACAGCCTCAAGCTCGCCCTGCTCATGTCTCTTAGTACCATTCTGTACCTCAGGGGGCGCCAGTGAGTCACTGTAGCTCAGAGGAGTCGTGGTTCTACTCCATCTCTCTGGAGAGCACTTCACCTAGGGATGGTGAGCACCACTCACCTGAGATCACCACTCACCTGAGATCACCACTCACCTGAGATCACCACTCACCTGAGATCACCACTCACCTGAGATCACCACTCACCTGAGATCACCACTCACCTGAGATCACAAGCTTTGGGTGGTGATATGAAGTGAAAGAATGAGGCAGGGCCGTGATACAATACTGAACAAACAGGTTTCATGTCTTGTGGACAATGCACTTAAGTGACAGCCAATCAGGTTGGAGCATTCCTGGACCTCTGTCTACGTAACGAGCAGAGGATTCAGACTTTTAGTTGTTCAGTTGAGAGTTCACACAGAGTTTGTTAGTGCCAAACCTGTGTGTGTGTGTGTGTGTGTGTGTGTGTGTGTGTGTGTGTGTGTGTGTGTGTGTGTGTGTGTGTGTGTGTTGTCATTGGCGCTGACCTTGCCCCAGATCAGTTTTCCTGTAAGAATCCTCTCTGTAACTTCTTACTGAGGATGAGTGCTGTGATTTGATACGACACCCGATTCGTTGCCAAGTCTGTTTAGGTCACATGACGCTTTAAATCTGGTTTATTGATGAGCTTCATGGACACATCTTAAACATTTATTTGAAGTTCTTGAAGTTGTCCACCAGACTTCATGTGTCTGGGAGATGATGGAGCCCAGCGAGGTTTCACTGGCAGAGGGGAGGTGATGGAGGTGTGTCTCCACCCTCCTCTCTGCACCAGCACTACCCAGGATGCACCACCGGATCTACAGGTGATTTCAAACAAAACACAAAACTCTGCCACCTGCATGTGAAGCCGGTTTCCTGATTGCTAAGATTCAACTCGTATTGTAGCTCCGACAGACAACTCAGGGAGACTTTCTGCATGTGTGTGAGAGGTAATGAGCAGTGTGACAGGGAGTGTGTGTGCGTGGCCCTCGGGGGCACTAATCCCCCCGACAAGTCGTTAGAAGAGAGTAATGTGGAATTAACCTCCATGGAAATGAAAGGTGTGATTTGTAGGAACAAACGCCGGCTGCAGCTCGGTGCCACACGGCTCCTCTTCAACCCCGGCGGCACAGAGGTGAGAGCAGTGACTGCAGAGGGCTCGGCAGGGTGTCAGGATATCAGTACACACACAGTATAAAACATCAATCAGATGATACCAACTGAATATAAACTGGTTCATTTAATCAAACAGTGTTTCTATATACGATGAATTGTGTCCTACTATGGACTTTACAGATGTTGTGTGATCATCATGACATAATAATTAATTACATTCACGATCACGTTGTCATCAGATAATGTTTGACGGTAGTAGTAGGCAGTACTTCAGGTACTTCAAACATCAGTAATTATAACTATAAAGTTTGTCCTGGAGCCATCAGAGGAGTCGCTAACGAACGCCACAATAAACTCTTGCTTCTTGTGTTATATATTACAATACTGTTAACCCAAAATAGACGGTCTGTCCCTTTAATGAAGTTGCCTGCGAGTGTTGGTGGCAGCAGTCAGCAGTCAGCAGTAGCAGGCGTGTTTCTCTGGGCTCCCCACGCTGTTTCTATTGTTGTAGCCATCCTGTTCTCTCCACTCTCAACACGGCCTCTTTAATCTGCTCGCACTGTGTTTAACCAAATATCTGTCTGTAACAGAAATGTTCTGCTTGCTTTCCTGTTGATGAAGTCAGCTGTTTTCTATGTGTCTGTGTGTGTTCTCCTGTGCGTTAATCTCTGTGTTTGTCCCTCTCGTGTCTCTGTAGTCGGCCATTGCTGGATTGGGATGGTAACAAAAAGACAAGAAATAACACCCACCACCTTTTCATTTCCCATGTCTGTGCTGTGAGGTAGAGGTTTAACTGCCTGTAGTCCCCCTCCCCTTCCCCACAAACACCTCACCCTCACCCACGCAGACCCCCCCCCTGCCCACCTCCCATCATCCCATCTGAGACTGCAGCTTGCTGTATGCTACTTAAGAGGTTAAAACCCGTCTGGGTGCCGCCTGCCGCACGCCTGAAGATACCAAAGCCGGGCTGCACGCTCAGCCTCCCTGTTGTCATGGCAACATCATTGCTCATCACCATGGCCTGTTTTCATTGAGATCTGTCCGGTCTGTGAAACTGATTGATTTCAGAAAACTGCTCGACCATGAACCCTTAGTGCTCGGTAACCCCTTGCGTGCCAGCTTGTTAGTTTAGAACCGTCGATGCAAAACAAGGCTGTTGCAGTGAGATCAACGCGGCCGATCCACGTGTGCATGTCTGTTTAAATGCTTCCTTGCCGCTGTCTGACGTGACAGCCGTTCATGGTGATGCCCTTTAGCATCTCAGCATTTTGGCTTTCTTGTAAGCAGAGCTACAGGTGTGTGAGGGCCTGCCTGCCTCATTGAAACGCCCCGGTTGGATCACATTGTGCTGCCTGTCAGGCTGCAGGAGGTCAGGAAACACGGCTGATCCGCTGGAAACAGACGGCCAGGCCTCGCTGAGTAAATAGAGTCTGACGTGTCAACAGCAGCAGACCTGACGCCGGCTCGGAGAGCAGGGCGAACGTCTCTCGGAGCGTGGGCGGTGACGGCGTGCTGCTGGGCATGTTTGGAGGTGCTACCAGTCACGTTAATTCACCCTGCCAATCATCAGCCCGTGCTGCTTTGGTTAACTATAACAAGTCAGTGTGGAGGTAGTGGAGGGCTGCAGCTGTGGAGGATCATCACATGAGCTGCTTCGACTCTGTTCAAGGTGTAATCTGACGTATGTTGTTGCTAAGCGCTGAAGGTCTTATTCTTATCACCTGTCAGCCGCACAGTGTTGGTGGTTTTATCACATGTAAGATACATAAGAGTTGTTTCATACGGGGTCTCTGGACAGTTAGTGGAGTTACAAAATCTAAATTTGTTAAGAACCGGATCATCACCAGGAAGCACCGTGGCTGACTAGCATCGCTTCCAGGGTGTTTCTCACTATCCAGGATACTTGGGGAGGAACTCCCACATGCAGCCGCTGCAGGCACGTCTCCTCTCCTACATTTGGAGACCAAACATTGGAACAGTCTAGCAATCCTCCGATTGTGGTGGACAGTAATCAAGCAGAAATACTGACTAACTTCAGTATTATTTTTGAGTATCTATACTTTAATTGATAACCAAATTAAGAAATCAATGGATTAAACCTTTACACCTTCCACCAATCTTTTGTCAGTGCAATGTAAAATGATTGACACAGTATTGAAAATATGGAATTATAACCTAGCGACCTTCCACATTGTCTTAATTTCTGTCTGCTCTGCTGAGGCTCTTGGTTCCATCGTTGCAGACGTAGCTGCTCATGCTAACACCTGAGTGTGTTTGTGTGGTCATTTGTTTCCCAGGAAAAACCTGCTCGGCACCAGAAGATCTTTTGTGAATCACTGTGATCACTATTGTATTTAATCACTTCATGAAATGAATTAGATTTATACAGTTGATGATGTAACAAGAACCTGAAACCAGGGAAGATGATCAATTCAAAGTACACACACACACACACACACACACACACACACACACACACGCTTCAAACCACAAAGTTCTCCTCTTCCTCGGTGATAGTATGTGAGCGGTGTGCAGCAGCAGGAATAATGCAGTGACACCTTGAAAGAACAGAGTGATGGATTGTGGGAAGGCATTGCCATGGAGATGTCTCCGTCCTTGATGAAACAGGTAGAAAACGGGAGGAAAGCAGCAGTTTTTCTTCTGCAAGAAAGCGTTTTGTGTTCAATGCACAAAGGCCGGTTCCACCAGGTTGGCATGACACGCATCTGAATATGAATGAAGCATTTTGGAGCATGAAAAGAAAAGTGCATGTTTAACTCTCCATGACGGCGGCGCTCCTCTCTGTCTCATTAAAAAGGTTCCTGCAGATGTGAATGCAACAGGCAACAGGACATGAGTGGGTCATTCTCTGGCCCCCTCCCACCCGTCTGACCCTCCCAACAACTGGCATTCCTTCAATCGCTTCCCCATAAAAACAGCTCGCGGTTCAGTCATGAGATCGTGTTAAGTATCAACGAGTTGAGCGTGGAAACGTGTGAGAGTGGGTGTGGCCATCGCCTCCACATGGACAGCATGGTGGGAGGCGTTCAGGATACATACGGCCCAAACTGGGAGGGATCAAAGACGAGGAGACTGCTGTCAGGTCTGGTTCGTTGGTGTCCGTCTCAGCTGGACGTCACCCCGAAGGAGTCTGGATTATATCGTAGACAGACCTCAGAGTCAGGAGAGGGTTGAGGAGGCGTCGTGCATCATGGATGGGACTGCATGCATGCTAAAGCTGAGCTCCTCCTGTCTTCTGGTCACTGCCCCATCAGCGGCCCTGAGGAGCTCTGATCTGACCGCTGACGTCTATAACAGACTCGCTGAGGGCTCAATAATCAATGTAGATCCGACTGAGCGCCTCCCAAAGACGATGGAGTTAGTGAAAGTTCTTTTCTCTGGCACCATTAGCGTAACACCTGCGGCTCACACACTGAAAAGGTAATTAATAAATCAGACTTTCAGGCTCATCTAAGCTTCTCCAGATTGTTCTCCAGTTGGCTGCTGTGATACAAACAGACTGGACAGAAGTTCTGGAACTGGAAAGTTAAATTAAAGCGCCTCAATCCTGCATTCTCTCTAACAGCCAACAGGGGGCGACTCAGCTGGTTGCAGGAAGAAGTGTTTGTACGTACGAGGTTGATTCTGACGTTTGTTTTGACTTTTCCTTCAAGAAGACGTCTAATGAAGAACACCTTCTTCCTCTGAAAGTCTCATCACCTGCCGGTTGTTGTCGTGTACATACGACCGCCGTGTCTGCAGGCACACGCAGGTAAAAGATGACAAGTCTCATCTCGCCTTCATTGCTTCCTCAACCACTCGTCTTCATCACTTCATTACATGACACCTTTAGGTAACATAAAATATAAAACTAGGTAATATAAAACATATTGATCCCGACATATCTTTGTCAACGTTGAACCTTGATTCCACCGATACAGAATATCTTCATGAGTTAACACCTGATGGAGGAATCAGCCTGATCCATTGATCGATGAAGATCTGGTCGTTCTGCAGATGTTCAGATTCGACCTGGTGCAACATGTTTCCGTGCGGCTCTTCCGTCTAGAATCTGAAATCCCGTCACTTAGCAACTGAAAGCTGATGCGAACTCAGGATCTGCATGACCTTTAAAACGTTCCTCCCCGTAAGGTCAGAGAGGAACTATTGAATAAACTTTCACTCTGCTCGACACATCAGGTTGGAACGCGTCCGCAGAGCCTCGCAGACTTCACAGGCAAAGGTCAGCAACGTTTCTGGTGAGATGTTGACGCCTTGACGGCACGTTCGGCTCTCGGGTGACTGACGCAGCTCCGACTGCTTCACAGCTTTGAGTTGAAACCTCGGCTGACACGGACCAGGGGGTCAGGCTGCAAACTGAACGTGTCAGCTGGCGAGGAGACGCCGTAGGTGTGATGCGCACGGAGACTGTTGTCATCTTGTAGTTTTGGGGACCAGGTTGCAGGCTGACCCTCCTCCAGCGTCCACTCGGTCCCTACAGCGGGAGACACGCTGATAAACTGCATCTGATGTTCACTGCGTGCCCGCTCAGCCTGCAGGATCAACCCTGGTTTCTTTCATTTACACTGGTTTAAAGACGAGACTTTAAAGAGCAGCCAGCGTTTAAAGGAGCCACGGCGGAGGAAGCGCGGCTCGATTAGAGGACCTGGTGATCTACCGACACGCTGAGGGACGAAACACGTGAACAGGAGTCGATGAACTCATGTCAGATAACAAACAGGCCTGCGTAATGCGATGAGTCCCACACAGCTGTAACACACACACACACACACACACACACACACACACACACACACACACACACACACACACACACACACACACACACACACACCGGATCACTGAGGAACATCAAGGCCACAGCTTCAATAAAACAGTTTACTATCGACACCGAGGGTTCATGTGATCGGAACATTTCATCTGTTTTACATGTCGTTACATTAACAGAAGGATCCAGATCGGGTTCCTGGGATCTTCAGAGGTCCCACGTCGTTGTGAGATCTGACGTTTTGAGTTACAGTTGTTAGTTTCTTTCTAACATTAACCTTCGTGGAACAACCAGGCAGATCTGTAACACTGTGAAATACATCCAGACTTATTTGATCCTTTCAGTGCAACATGGTGACATCAGCATCCCAACACGCAACAATGACAATGAAGGTAATGAGCAGTTAGTTACAGATGAACCTGCTGAGCACGCCGCAGCAGCAGCTCAGCCTCAGTTGTTCTGCTGTCATCCGTCAGACCGCCTGTCGGCCTTCAGAGTTCTCCGTCATTAGAAACATCCGTCACTGACGGAGCCTCTGATGAGGAAATAATCACACAGCCAGTTATTAATGGATCCGTCCCACACTGTCGGCTGTTAAATGCCAAGAAGTCGGAGGCCTTTTCAAAACTGCTTGATTATTATTGGAGTGAAAAAAAAAACACAGAAATAAAGGCACAATGCAAACTGTTATCAAAGAGATGGAACTTTATGAACAACAAGTCAAACAGACGACAGTCAGCTGCTGCTGTGATATAAACTAACACTTGAACTGATCCTTCACTGAACACACACACTGTTCTTCATCCTCACTCCAACATGTGTCTTACTCACCGGAGAACTAATTCTCTTGCTGAAAGTAGTCCCTGACCGATGCACTCATTCCTCCTGTTAGAAAAGCATCCGCTGAAATCTGACTCCTCATCTGGTCTGGAATTAATTTCTCCTCTCAACTTGAGATTGTAAATCATGTGATCTCTATGAAGCTTTCATGACCAGTGATGAAGGCTGCAGCCCACTTTAATCAGACGGAGCCACATCATCATCCACCAAGTTAACACACGACGTGGGGATCAAGCCTGTCTGCTGATCGACACGTCTTCAGGTCTCATGGCTCGGACAGTGGACATCACTGCAGGTGGGAGGCTTGTTGTCCAGGCCTCCCTGTCAGGGGGCCACCAGATGCACCGTGGTCAGGGACCAACACAAGGATGGAGCTGTACCTGCAGCACAGCTGGATCCCTCTGATACGGAGCCTGGAGGAGCCGGCCTGGGATGAAGCACACCATGGACGGACCTGCAGGCAGCAGCTGCTGGGACGGACTGATGCACTCAGCCTGTTTACTACATGACGTGTTTTATACGTGACAATATCTACATATTACAGCTCCTGGGTTGAATGTTGGGCAGCCAACTGCAGCAGAGACGATGATGTAGGACGTCCTCTGGGCTGGGGCGTTGACCCAGAGGCAGATCTCCTCCTCCGTTCCCTCCAAACACCGTCTCACTCTCTGTATCTTCTGTCATCGTGTCCCAGCAGGTTTCATCCGTCAACAGTTAGCTGCGTCACCTGAACATTCAGAGCTGACTTGTGTTGTGACATTACAAGCAGAACAAACCGCCTCTGTATCGTGCAGTGAATCCGATACGCCTGTTTTTATTTGTACTAACTCATTTATATTTCACTCGTTGACTTGTACGTGAAATTCAGAGCGGCTGACGGAGCGGCAGCATTAAGAATTGAAGCTCTCCTTTGAGACCAGACTAAAGTGCTCCAGCTTTCCTGCCGTGGAACTGTAACGGTAAATAACGTTAATGTAACTTCTTCCATGACTGTCAGGCTCATGACATACGGTAATGTGGAGGCTCCGCCGGCCTCGTATCGACTGCAGCCAGTAACAGGAACCTCCCAGGAGGTCGACTCTTGGAGAATAAAAGTTAACTGTATGAAGGTCTGAGACCTCCTCCGAGGTGCAGATCTGTTATATGTTCAGGTTCCACAGGAGAGACTGTGTCTGCAGTGACATCACAGCGGGACCAGAGGGGGTTTGACCCGATCATTAGCAGATCGGTGTGAATCAGAGCAGTGAGACTTCCTCTGCTCTCAGATGCTGTAAGAACCGGCTGCCTTCGCTTCATGGAGCTCGTACAGCAGAACCAGCTTCACCGTCCTCTCGTAGGGTTTCAGGTTTGTTTCATCCAAAGCAGGTTGTTGGGCAGACGTCCTGCCGTGCAGATCAACCTGCCTGCAGACCCTCGTCACACCGAGCAGGAGAGCTGTCAGGAGAAGATCTCACGAATCAGACATTAATACTGTGACTGTAACATCAGCTGTATTCAGGGTGATGATGACAGACTGGACGGCCCCTGATGGGGACGCTAACCTGACGTTAGCAGACTTTCCTTTCATCAGGTTCATCAGGACATGTTTTAAGCTGTTTGTACCCACATAATTAAATTATAATCCGAGCTCGGAGACAAATATCGGCCCCTGAAGTGGCTGAATCTCCCCGATGTTCGCCAGGCGTCCACTAACTGTCCCTCTGCCTCCTGGTGCCGGTGAACGTTCAGGTTTATCAGAGCGAGGTTGCTTAAAATAAAACACAACAGGCTGAAAACAACTCTAATGAGCACAGCGAGACAGAACGGAAATAGTGAGGCTGCGGGGCACGACGGCGAAACACGGAGCTGAGGGGTGAAAGGCTGCGGAGACGAGGAGACGGCAGGACACAGGAACCGCTGAGAGGAACCGCTGATCCCTCTGACATCAGATAAACAAAGTGTTAAAGGATTTATTTCATCAGATAAGATGATAGTTGATTGTTGTGTTATCTTGTAGGATGTGTGAAGGTTCATTCTTCACCCTGGAAACAGTTAAATAATCTCCTAAACTATCTCCGGGTCATCTCATGACGAGGCTGTACCGAGGTGTTATTGGTGAAACTCAACAGTCTGCCTGTAGTTCAGCAGCTGTGACATCATCATCCTCACCAGCTCCTCACTGTTATTCTGCTCTGAGTCTTAATATTATGAAGTTACTGCGTCTGAGAAGAAATGAATCCTCCGCGTGGGGATCAGACTCAGACAGTCTGTGCCGAACATATTAAATAAAGAATATAGCACAGATTTATTTTTAATCCGAGCGTGACATGGTTCTCCATCCCTGTGAGCCTTCACCAACCATCTGTGGGCCGAGGCTGCACAACTCCGTCTGGAGGAGCAGCAACACTCATCGGGGAAACTTCGGAAAGGTTCTGCACATTTTAATCACTTTGGAAACAGAAACAATCGTCTTATCTTAACTCCACATTCCTCTCAGCCGAGGATGACTCAGATGAATCCTTCGATGTCTGTTCGTGTTATAATATCACGTTTCTATAAATGATTCATGTGTTGGAAGTGAGCTGACCCACCGGCCGCGCGGCACCGGAGTCTTTGTCTGTCTGAGGTTTCCTTTACGGTTCACTGACACCGACCCGGCTCAACCAATCCTATTAGTGATTCTCTGCTGGATTCGGGCTCCTGGGGACCACAAAGCCCTCCGCTGCTGCTTCCCTCCTCCTGACAGGCCTGCAGACAGAGGATGTTCACGCCTGAGTGGGTCTGCAGCCGGCCAGAAGCTCACAGATACGGTCCGTCTCTGAAGGTTGAAGGACCCACGCCTGAGGATGTTTATGTTACTGTATGTTCACTACAACTCTTCACACAACTCCTCCTTTCTCATCCACAGAGGTTGATGGCAGAGCTCTTCATATAAGTAGTGGGATACCTGCCTCAGAGCTCTTTGTTGGAAGCACATCGTCTATCACGGACCCGGTAGAAGGATGTTGGGTCAGAGGTTGAATCCCTTGAACTTCATGTAAAGTGAACTCTACTGGCCACGCAGACAACAATCCATTTGGCCAAAGAGGCTTTCACCAACTGTCTCCTCAGGACATGTCCCCCTGTCAGGACTCCTGAAGGAGGGACGGAGGAGCCACTGGTGGGGTGGGAGGGAAGGAAGCTGGCATCAGGAGATCTGAGTCTCAGTAAAGTCCCATAAATCTACAGGAAATCAAGACCTTTACTGGCTCCTGTGATGTCATCGTTTGTCAGGTTGCAAAGGTGCTGCAGGTGAGATGAGGAGGATGAGAGATGGATGATGAAGGAGCTGCAGGTGAGGAGATGAGGAGGATGAGGGTGGATGATGAACGATACATCAACACTGCGTCACATGGTACAGTGGATGTGACACACCGGGGGCTTGAATCCGGGAACAGGATTTTACCTTCATCAGTCTCACGAAGTTGGTTCACATTTCACATCGTACATAAAACAACCGCCAACCGTCCGATCGGCTCCCTGAAACAGATCCTGTGATTGTTTTATTTCCGCCGGGCTGCAGTGAAATCTGCTTCGTGCTTGGTGAGTCAGGCCGCCGGTCGTTTGGAGCCTCATCGGCTCCGCGAGGGAGGAAACTGCCGTCATGATAAATATGTTGCCTGATGAAGTGATCGATGAAACCAGCCGGCCTCTGCAGCCAGATTAATGAAGGCTAATCCTCGGACCACTGCAGCTGTACTCTTAATCTGCTCCGCCTCTTGGAGTCGGTGAGAAAATGTAGATGATAATTCAGAACTGATGATTCGTTTGTAATCAATGCAAAGTTAGTGCACAGAAACAAACAAGATTTAAACTGATTAGATTTACATCCATTTAACCAGTGATGTCTTCCTACTGTTGGTGTTCTTACTCTCATCATCTTATCCTCAAACTGCAGCAGTGATTAGAAGGTGTCACTAATGAGAGTTAATAGATGTTACATGTTCTCCTGATCAATTAGCATCCTTCTCCTCAACCTTCCGGAGGATGACACAGTCCAGTCAGTAATTCATCTTCTTCTTCTCCTGTCAGAGTGCAGCTGTGACTCACACGGGTCTGTAAAATGATTCCATCCCTGGATCAGCTGCTGCTGAGAGTGTTGAGTAATGTCATTAATATGAAAACACGAGTGGGAAAAGCACATAGGCTGAAGTATTTCATCTGACGAGCGCTGTGCTCTTCTAATGCACCTCAGTCTTTGTGTAAATATTTGCAGGAGAGCTTTTTCTGTGTGTCAGAGCACAATGCTGATTCACTCCCACACCAGCAATTTTGTCTTTGACTCACAAATCTTCAGTGTTGTTGGAACCAAGCTGGGATGAGAACATTGATGAGAACATCCCCCCGGGCCTGCTCCGTAAACCACTCCGGAATCAATCTCATCCATTTGGTGATGATACTTTAAAAGTCATTTAGGGTGCAAATGCATCAGTCTTAGCGCGGTGACGTCCGACCACGTGGCGCCGGGAGACGGAGCTGCTGCAGGGACCGGAGCTGCTGCAGAGGACGGAGCTGCTGCAGGGACGTAGCAGCTGCAGGGACGGAGCTGCTGCAGGGACGCAGCTGCAGGGGACGGAGCTGCTGCAGGGGACGGAGCTGCTGCAGGGACGGAGCTGCTGCAGGGGACGGAGCTGCAGGGGACGGAGCTGCTGCAGGGGACGGAGCTGCCGAAGGGGACGGAGCAGCTGCAGGGACGGAGCTGCTGACGGAGCTGCTGCAGGGGACGGATCTGCAGGGGACGGAGCTGCCGAAGGGGACGGAGCAGCTGCAGGGACGGAGCTGCTGACGGAGCTGCTGCTGCAGGGACGGAGCTGCAGGGGACGGAGTAGCTGCAGGGATGGAGCTGCTGCAGGGACAGAGCTGCTGACGGAGCTGCTGCAGGGGACGGAGCTGCTGCAGGGGACGGAGCTGCTGACGGAGCTGCTGCAGGGGACGGAGCTGCTGCAGGGACGGAGCTGCAGGGGACGGAGCAGCTGCAGGGATGGAGCTGCTGCTGCAGGGGACGGAGCTGCTGACGGAGCTGCTGCAGGGGACGGAGCTGCAGGGGACGGAGCTGCTGCAGGGGACGGAGCTGCTGACGGAGCTGCTGCAGGGGACGGAGCTGCTGCAGGGACGGAGCTGCTGCAGGGACGGAGCTGATCGGTCCACCTGGTGGAAGGTTTTATAATCAGTGAATGACCAGCTGTTACATAAAGGGGGCTGCTGCTTTCACTTTCTCTTCCAGGGGTCAGGGATCATCCAAACTGGAGTTATAAATAATTAGTAATAGTTCATAAACACAAGGCATTTCCGACGTTTCTTTTGATTTGTTTTAAGAACTAAGAAGGCCGACAGACGTCTGCAGGACAGTTCACTACTGGGAGAAGTTGATCGTTAGATTATTCGGCTCCAGGTCGGCAACAGGAAGTCAAACATGTTTAATATTGAGATGAATATTGCATAATCACCAACCTTGTTAGCAGCTCTTGATAGACGAAGACCTCGATCTCCAACTCACCTCCAGCTTCAGCTGTAAACAAACAACCTCTACTGTGTCCGTCCTCTCAGCCGTGAGTTCATCCAAACTAAATGCTTGACACACAAGTGAAAGCAGCTGACGACAACAGTCGCCCGCCGTGTTGGGTCACATCTTCAATCCATGAGTTCCTGTGAGATGTGGAGGTCCTCTAAAGGCCACTCCGACATCGTAAACACCTGTTGTGTGCTCTTCTATCTTGACTGAATTGTATGGCGTGTGTGTGCTCTTATTCTGAAAATAATTGACAGTTACAGTTGAAACACAGCTACAGTACAGAACATCCTGCAGGGACACGTTCCTGCAGGCTGACGCTGCCTCGCTGTGGAGGGGCCGGGATCAAACCTGTAACCTTCTCAGTACGGGACATCGACTCTACCTCCTGTCTGGTAACAAATCGTGTTATTGGCTGCTGGTTCCTCTTAGCAATGAAGATTAAACCAAGTAGTTTCTCTCTGCTGTTCTATTGAATCCTTCCTGTGCTCCATCTTCAGCCTCCAACAGGTTTCCAGCTCTATAATAAGAACGAGATGTGAGGCTGTCAGACGCTGCAGCGAGTTACTCCAGATAAGAAGGTTAACTAACTGCTTAAAAGCAAATGCAAACATCATCCGTCATCGTACAGGAGCACTGAGCACCCTCTCAGTGTCCCCCCCCGATGCTGCTCTGTGACAGCTCACCTGAATTCTCCAGGATCGGCTCGCGTGGAGGGAAACCAGGCAGCTGCTCCTGCAGGCTGAGGAGCCATTTTAAGAGCTTGACTCCAGCACAAGAGATGCATCCTCTCAGCAGCTGCTATCCAAGGACAACTAGGTCTCTCTCACCCTCCCATGTAAAGGAGTCTTCCTCTGAGCAGATGCATGCCTCTGTGTTGCAGACACAATCCTGGCGTGTGATGTGTCTTAAATTGCCACTTGTGTCTGCTGTCAGAAGGGAAGTCTGCACACGTCCTGCTAAACGGGTGTTTAATCCACCACAGTGCTGCACAACTCAGTTCACAACAGCTCGCCTGGTGTCTCACACAGCTTCTAGTGGTGAAAGCACATATAGATCCACATGATCTGATGTCTGTAAGTCTGCAGCAATCACAGTTAATAATTTAATTACATGTTCCGTTGCTGCATCTGATGAATCGTTAATGTTTCTGTAACTGTTGAATCTCGGCTTCTTTATGTTAGACTGTACGTTCGATATCGTTCAGAAGTGACGAGTGCATGTCACAGAACATAGAACGGGTCAGTCTGTAAGTGTGGACGGTGGTCGTGGGCCAAGAGGTCTTCAGAGAAATGGAAGTCCCTAAGGATTGTGGGAAATGTGGTCTTTACCTTTCTAAGTCAGCACTAACAATATGTGACTCAACATCCCATCATCAGTTCCCCTGATCTTGTAAAAGATTTGCAATAATAACTGCAGTTTAAAGTCTTTGTTATTATTAACGATCCATCTCGGATGCAGCCATTAGTTTCCCTCTCAGACGTTTGTCTCCTTTTGTCGCCATTAGTCTTCTGAAGTCCTAAAAATACCTGCAGCTTCTTTTAATGACGCTCGAAGAGACGACGAGGAAGAAGGAGGATGAGATCCGATAGCAGGGACGGAGCCCACAAACAGGAAAAGAGCAAAGTCACTGTGTGTCTTGAGGTTTATCTGAATGACCTCAGATATCACATTCACCCAGATGCTGAACTGGGTCTGGTTCTGAGGCGAACAGCTTGACTTTGGGAGGATTACACTTTCAGCCTGGGGAAGCGAAGAAACTCGGCCAGGACGAAGGAACAGGCCTACCGAAGTGTCACTGACTGAGAGTAGAGCTCAAGGACGTCGGGATGTTTCGGAGGCTACTGCCTCAAATGGAAGTTAACACTCATCCCCCCTCCTGCGGAGCCTACAGGTGGATGCTGGGGTGGAGGTGGGGCAGAGAGACCAGGCAGTGATGCTGATACGGAGCGGCGGAGACATTTAGAGGCGGAGGGAGCGATTGGATCCCTGTAGTTGAAATAGACTGCTGTGGAGACGGCGCGTCACTTCTGTAGCTGTGCAGCGCGAGTTGACTGCCTGAACTGGCTGGCAGGCATCAATCCATTATTTACAATATGATAACACCATGGTTTGGTGTTGGCGTCACAGTCGACGTCAGTTCATCACACAGTCTCCTGCTGTCATTATCTAAAATAATAGGCGGCACCAGAACGACTAGAGTGAGCTCTCAGACGGAGCTCCAGGATCCGACGATGGAGTCCTGCCCGTGTTAGGTGTCCTGCTAAATGTTGACGCCATCTGAGTTCCTTCCTGAGCAGAAACCTGGTGCATCGCTTCACAAAGACGGAGCTACAGAGGAGTTAGTGAATGCAGTCTGAATGCCTGGGGTGCCTTGTTTATCATGTTTATCTTTGCATCGTCACTCTGACCTCAACAGTTAACTCATGAACAAAAGATAACTTTCTCTTCAACTGTTCAACTGTGCAGGAAAACATTCGACGCATGCGATGCATCACAAACATGCAGGTTACAGTCCTGATTGATCATTGATAACAGATCCGACTGGTTATCATAGGTTAATTTGATTATTGAATATATTATGATATAATATTGGTCTCTAGCTGCTTGATGCTGTAGCAGGTTGGATACGGTACATTCTAGAGATGTATCAATGAGATCTTCTGCAGCACAAAGTGTCAATATGAGAGTAGGCAGACGGTGAAGTGATGAAGCTCTACAGAGTTTTCATCAGTACACGTGTCCGTCTCACATCATGTGATCCATTAAGGTAAACATATTGAACGTCCACCTCTCTCTCTGTTCATGCAGTGATGAGGAGCATTGGCTTGATGCTATCAATGAGCATCTATAGGACTCCACATGCTCTCCTTCATTGTAATATGCTGGCACTACATGCAGAGTGTTCTATTCAGTAATATCATTCCACTACTTACGCTGCAAACGTTTATGGGAATAAAAACAATCCGGCTCCGCGTGCCATCTGCAGATCTGCCATCAGTTGTAGTGTCAATTTAAATGCTTTGGTGTGTCGGCTGCAGCTCACACAACCAGCATGTAAATATAACCCTCTCCTCTGTAGCACCCTCGTATTCCCGCCCTCCTTGGGCACAGGCAATTACGCTATTCACTCCCTGCCTCGAACCATGACTCTCTTTCCATTAGAAGTCACTTAAGCAGCGTGCTGGAGGAGGCCGGTGGAGCTGTGAAGTGGGCCGCTTGGCGAGCGCACACACACACACACACACACACACACACACACACACACACACAGGGACTCACACTGGTGGTTGTGTGTTTAAGTGGCTCCCCAAACGCTGAGAAATCTTAATGAAAGCGAGGAGACAAGGAGCTCCGTCTCCATCTCCTCTCATTCACCTCCTGCCTACTTTGTTAGGCAGAGAGCCCGTCTGCTCTTTTCTTCATCTTCTCGTGTTCCTCGAATCTGCCGATAATTAACATCCTCGTTAAATGTGATTCGTGTTTGAAGCAATAAACCAGTGCTTTCAATTTAAACACAGCATGAACATGAGCAGATTACAAATGAAAACATTTCAAAATAAGATGCACATTCTCCACATCTGCATTTTATTTTGAAACTGTTAGAGAGGGAAGTACAGAGGACCTTTAAAGTACTAGTACCACAATGGAGTACATGCATTGCAGTATTACAGCCAATGCCAGCTGGGATGACCTGTCAGAGATCTGGGGGGAAACAAATGTTTACATGAAGCTACCATGAGTGTGTCGGTGCCTGAAGATCAACCTGGACCTGAACGTATTTAATAAAGAACATTATTGAATGTGAACCAGTCAAGTCGTCGTCTGTATTCGAAGCGTCTGCGCTCCCCTTTGATCTTTGCTCCCTGTCTGTGAGCACAGACTGCAGGAGGCCCGTGAGACTGGAGGAGCCCCGCCACGACACCATCTGTGCAGCCCTGGCTCTCCACTCACCATCACACGAGGAAGCAAACGTTACTGAACTCCTCCCAACAATGGACAGGCATGAATATATAGTACATGTAGTACACATACTGTGTATACAGCAGAACATCTGACAGTAGTGATGGGAATTAAAGCTCTTTTGAGGGAGACGCATGTCTCAGCTCCTTCAGTCCTTCATTATCCTGCTCATCATCATCATCATCATCATCGTGTGTTGTCCTCCCACCTCGACCTTTGCACAGCTGCATGTTTTTAAGTGGTGGTGAACAACGTTGACCTGCCTTTTTGTAAATATATATTACTATTGTATATAATGATATTTCTGCTTTGCAGACATTAACTCTCTTTATCACTCGAGCCAAATGCTGCCACCTTCTTCAGGTCTGTCTCCTTTGTTTCCAAACACTTCGTCCCCTTCTGGTTGTCACGGTTCCCATCAGGGACTGGATGTAGAGCAGTCAGTGGTACTTGGACAGAACAATAAGATCTTTGTGTAAGATCACTATTTGGCAGCTGCTGTTAGAGCCACCAACTTCCACAACATGTCTGTTGTCATGACATGACGTCAGGGCTGGCTGTGGTGTTCTCTATAAGAACCTGCTGGCAGTTAGTCTGTCCTCAGTTGTAAGATAGTATTGGATTATCTATGAGTGCAGTTATCACACTTATCCAATAGGTCTGAGTGTGTTGATGGACAGGGTCGACTGTCCGACCCGCCGCTGTGACCAGCGATGGTTGGACCTCCTGCCTGCCTGGGGCCAGTTTTTTTGTTTTTATGATATGATATGATATGATATGATATGATATGATATGATATGATATGATATGATATGATATGATATGATATGATATGATATGATATGATATGTTGATGATGTATGTATGATCTGTCAGTGTCGTACTGTCGTCTGTCCTGGAGGTGTTTCCACTGATAATCTGCTCCAAATGGAAACAGTTCATAGAGCCCCATATTCCATACACATACATCCATTAGATGTTATCTCCCCTTCAGACAAACAGAGGAACAAGAGGCTTCTTCTCCGGCTAACACTAGGACAGGAGGTCGGCACATGTCAGGAGGAGGAGCTGTCACACCTTCACTGTACAGTAATTGTTTGCGTCAGATCTCAGACTCTCTTTGGGTGAATCTGTCAGTCTGGATGCTTTAATCTGGATCGCTGGTGTCGAGCTCCTGCAGCCACTCAGAACAGAACCGAGCTGAAAGCATCACTGCTGACGGTTGAAGCAGGAGCAGGACAGTCAGAAGATCCTGTGGTCTGGACTAGTTAATGCATCTACTACCTGCATCTCTTCCATGTGTTCCTACTATACAAGATGCTACAGTGTGCTATGATGCATCCCAGAATGCAAAGCATACCTGGTTAAGCTAAGCTAAGCTAAGCTAAGCTAAGATAAGATAAGATAATAAGTACACGTTTAGATGAATCATCAGAATAAGAACTAATCAGTAAGTGATCTGTCCAACTGATAGAATATATAAGCTACATAGAAGCTGCAGTATTGCAGTAAATAGTAAGAGCAGTGATGTCACATGTAGTGGAGAAGTCAGATGTTCCACAGTGAGTCGTTTCCTGGGAGCCGTGTTGGTTGTAGAGTCTGACTGCTGCAGGGAGGAACGACCTGCGGTATCTCTCCGTGAGACACCATCTGTGTGTTCATGTAACAGTGTTCATCAAAGATGACTTGTTCTCCTTCACGCTAGCAGCTTCGTCTGCCTCCACCTTTGAACACAGCCCCTCTCAGTTGTCATGGCCTTTCCCTCAAGTGAAAATTGATTCAGTGTTTGGGAGGCCGAAGGTTTTGCAGTCAACAATAAACGGTGTCCTTGCACTGACGGTATTCAATCCATTTGTGATGGGAAAACCACGAGGCCTGACGGTGCCCGTCCCCCATCATTGTCCTTGGTGATACTGTGAGCTGCAGCTGGACCGGTGATCCAAACCTGGAGGTGTCTCAAAGAGAGGAAACATGAGTTCTCTGCATGTGACCCATCCACACACACACACACACACACACACACACACACACACACACACACACACACACACACACACACACACACACACACACACACACACACACACACACACACACACACACACACACACACACACACACACACACACCCG
>CAAKHC010009410.1:0-16526 GCA_901007825.1 Macroramphosus scolopax | reverse complement strand
GGTGGTGTTGGTGGTGGAGGGGGGGGGGGGGGGGGGGGGGGGGGGGGGGTTGTTGGTGAATAAACACAGTTTTATAAGTAGATGACCACCTCTCCCCCTGCCGTGGTGGAGGCTGTAATCCTGCGTGTGGGTGTGCCCTACATACATGCCTCAGCATTCTTAATGCTGTGTATTATCATTAATAATAATAATGAGGCCTTTGCACTGATGAATACTCCTGAGAATACAGACTGTGCAGATTGTTGCTCATTCTATAACACAGTGGTACAACATTGGAGTTAAGACAATTAAGAGTAAAAAGGTTGCATTTTCATTTAATTTTAAATAATCTAAAGGACAGATCATCATTTCACCATATATAAAGGGTGCACCATATAATGTAGGCTGTACATTAGCACTGTGTATAGCAATGGGTATATTCTGTTTGTTTTGAATGAAAGCATTAAGTACGTTGATGAAATAATTTTAACAGAAGTGTTGAGTATCAATTGGGCAGTTTCAGGTGGCTCCTAGAAGCCACTGAGGAGATAACATTCAGAATACAAAAGTTTTAGTCAGTATACACAGTTTGTACATTCATTTTCTGTCTGGGGAATGAACTGCAGTTGTTAGGAGGAACCTCTCTGCCCCCTAGTGGTGACAATCGGTGTGACCTACTAAGCAATAGTGACTATTATTAATTCCACAAATATGCTGTAATTTAACTTTATGTGTTTGTGCAGATCTAGCCAAAAATGCATTTATTCTTTACTACTTACTTCTGTTCACTGAGGTGTATCTGGTCATTTCAGGGGCACAGCTGCACAAATTCAAGCAGCCTGTAAGATCGTTATGTCTGAGTCAAACAGTGGATTTTACCATTTTACTGAGAAGTGTATATGTATATATCTATATCTATATGTATAGATATACATACATATGTCTTATTAATTTTCTTTCAACTGTATTACAGATTTGTACTCTGACCCCACAGCCAAGCCGCACCCTTGTTTATGATAGGCAAGCTCCCTTAAGTTTAACTAGCCTGACAGCCCGTCAAACCAATCAGCTTCCTGTATAGTCGTGTAGGCGGGACTTCCTGTACACTCGTGAAGCTGTTCCGACATGGCGATCGTGTCGCCTGCTTGAGTCTGTCGTGAAAACTGCGTTTAAATTGAGATAGTTTAGGTTATTTCCAGTGGCAGTAAGTTCACCTGCGCAGATTTGTGTGTCCACACTGCAGAAATCGGCTGTTGGAAATGAAGGGGAAAGAGCGCTCGCCTGTGAAGAAACGTTCTCGGTTGCCAGATGACAGCAGAGCCCGAGGAGGAAGCCACTCGAGCAGCAGGAAGACCGGAGCTCCATTGACCGTTAACAGCAACAAAAGTAACGGCTGTGCTCCAAGCGGCCCTTCATCGAGGAGAAGTTTACACACCGAGAAAAGAGATATGAGGGATTATAATCCATCCATTCGGAATGGTAGCGGATACGATTACGGGGCTGTGTCGGGGAACAAGGCGCACGGTGGCGCTGACGTCCCCGCGGAAACCTCCAGGCCCAGTCCACGAAGCGACACACGGCCTCCGGCCAACCCAGAAAGTGAGTACAGAACTCTCAAAATAAGTGAGCTGGGCTCTCAACTGAACGACGAGGAGATAGAAGACGGACTGATTCATGAGTTTAAGAAGTTTGGTGACGTCAGTGTTAAAATTAGCCGAGAAAACGACGAGAGGGTGGCGTTTGTGAACTTCCGCAGACCCGAAGACGCCCGGGCGGCCAAACACGCTCGCGGCAGGCTGGTGCTGTACGACCGGCCTCTGAAAATCGAGGCAGTTTATATGAACAGACGTAGAAGCCGCTCCCCTGTTTTAAAAGACAATTTCCCCTCAGGACACAAGCATCTTCTCCCCCAGAGACAGCTGTCGCCCACTGGTTTGGGGTACCGAGACTACCGGTTACAGCAGCTGGCAATGGGCCGTCTCCCACCTCCTCCCCTGGCTCACCTCAGGGAACTGGAAAGAGAAGGGGATTTTTGTGATGCAAGGAGTCGACCCCCATTCATCCCTGAATGTGCCGTTTCCCGTGAAGAAGACCTTATGACCCCTGAGGATGAACAGAGGGCGAACAGGACGTTGTTTCTGGGCAATCTAGACATTGGTGTGACAGAAACTGACCTGAGGAGGGTGTTTGACCGGTTTGGGGTGATAACAGAGGTGGACATTAAACGAGCAGCACGCGGCCAGAGCAGCACCTATGGATTCATCAAGTTTGAAAATCTTGATATGGCACACTGTGCCAAAGTAGCGATGTCAGGGAAAATAGTGGGCCACAACCCGATTAAAATTGGCTATGGAAAACCTACACCCACTACCAGGCTGTGGGTGGGGGGCCTTGGACCCTGGGTTCCACTCAATGCACTGGCCAAAGAGTTTGACCGCTTTGGCACCATCAGGACTATAGACTACAGGAAAGGTGAAATGTGGGCTTATATTCAGTATGAAAGCTTGGATGCTGCTCAGGCTGCTTGTTCTCACATGCGAGGCTTCCCTCTCGGTGGTCCTGACAGGAGGCTCAGGGTGGACTTCTCAGACACTGATCAACGCTATCAGCACCAACAGCAGCAGCAGTACATGCAGATCCCTCTCCCTCTGCCACACTATGACTTAATCTCTGAGCCCTTTGTTCACCGCCTTACTGATTCTGTCAGAGGGAGACAGAGGTCCCCTCCTATGCCTGGTCGCTTCAGAGACAGGGATCTGTACTCTACTACTGAATGGCCATCCCTGGTTATACATGATAGAATGCGAGGAGACGGCTTTGAACCCATAGATCGACCGGAGAGGCATTCCCATGAGACTTGGTCAGCAGATCGTGGGTGGGAATTACAAAGCAGAGATCTAGGCCGTAAAAGAAGACATTTGGAGGAGGGTTTGCGGCTGGAACGCTCACCTGACAGAACTGACTTTGTTCCACGCCATCCCGGCAGCTCAGTAGAATGCAGCCCTGGAGGGACAAACAGGGAGGCTGGACGCTATATTGACCCTGAACGTCTGCCTCGCTCTGGCAGAACATCACCTGTCAGATTGCGCCAGAATAGCCAGAACACTAGCTTTGGTGACAAGAGAAGAAGAACACTTAGCCCAGGTGGGCCTGGGTCCTGCTCAGAAAAGGACCGCAAACAAAAAGCCAGTGACTTAGTTAAGAGCCCAGCGAGGAAGGAGGATCGCTTAGAACAGCCTTCCACCTTGTCTTCAAACTCTCCCTCCAAGTGTGGGGAGCAGTCAAAGGAGGGAGCTGGAGGACAGATGCTGAGTCAGGTGTGGCAGGGTGTCCTTCTCCTAAAGAATAGCAGTTTTCCCACTTCATTGCACCTGCTGAAGGGCGACTTTGCAGCCGTTACCAGTCTGCTGGAGGGCTCCAACGTGGGTGGAGTGTCGCAGTTGAAGATCACCCAGCGCCTGCGCCTCGACCAACCCAAGCTGGACGAAGTCTCTCGCCGCATCAAAGCTGCCGGATCTACTGGATACTCCGTCCTCCTTGCCATGCCTGTGAAATCTGAAGACGGAGGGTCACAGGATTCCACAGAGAGACCACTCAAGAATCTGGTGTCCTACCTGAAGCAGAAAGAGGCGGCGGGCATCATCAGCCTCCCTGCGGTGGGCAGCCGAGACAAGGACCACGGTGGAATCCTTCAGGCTTTTCCCCCATGTGAGTTCTCTCAGCAGTTCCTGGATGCCTCGGCCAAAACCTTTGCCAAATCGGACGACGAGTACATGGTGATGGTCATTATCAAAGGAGCATCATGAAAAATAGTGCAAATTATAAAAGTTTTGTTTCACACGCATGAATTGTTTTCCTGTGAGTTATAAAAACAGAGAGAAGTAATGTTGACAAAGCAGAATAAGAGTTTCCCAGACCTGCATGGTGGCTTGTATTTCATCCCGACTAAGTCAGTAACTTAGAATCAGATACATTTTGATTAGTTTATAAAAATCCAGGTAACTGCTGCACTGCTATTTAGTGATCAGATGTGTGTACATTATTTGAAGGGTACTTTGCTGAAAGTAATTAAGAGCAAGTGACAGTTCTGTGAATCAATACTGTTTTGCCTCATCTCATTTAAAAAGGAACAATTCATTATAAACAATCAGTCTCAATGACCATTTTGTTTTTGGATTAAGGAAATATACAGTTGACCAATTGCTAATTAATAGACACATTCCAGATGTGCATCTGTATCACTTTTTACTGGCCAAGTAAATATGTCGTAAACACTTCCTCATTCAAAGTTTCAGTATGAGAACTTTACTAATATGGTCACTATTCCTGCAAACAGCTACTGAAGTTCAGCAGTTCAATAGACAGACAATGTTTTCTCAGTCCGCCTGGCTTCGTGTCTCCACTGTGTATTTTTCAGGATTGATTTCAGGATGTTGAATTATATTCAGACGAATATTAATTTATAGTATTTTGAATTAATATCAAAGCTGCTTTCTAAGCCACATCTGGAGGTTTTATGACATTACAAGGTGATATTGATGCAGTTTTGTATGTTTTCTGGAATCATCTCAAAGCACTGGTACCCATATGTCGGGGGGGTGGACACTGTTCAGCTGTGTGTTCTTTCTTAGATCGTTTGTTGTACTCATCTGCAGTATAATAGCAGTTATGATTCAGGGCTGCAGTTTATTTTCATTAGAAAGCTGACTCATATTTTTGGTCTGTAAAGCAGCAGAAAATTGTGGAAAACACATTTTTAAATAGATTTTTTTTCTTCTACCAACAGCCAATATTTTCGTTCGAGTAAATAGACAAAAACCTCCACATTTGTTAATCTTGAATTAATGAAATGATTAATTACCAAAATCCTAATGTTTTTCTGTTGCCTTACTAATCAATCAGGTAGTTGATTACTTTTATTGTGTCCACCCCCTTATTAATAGAATCATTCAGTTTGAGTTAGTCATCCTCGTTAAATTCAGTATTTCATGTGTTCTCTTGTGTTATGTTTCAAGTTCTTCACCAACACAAGCATGTACTGTTAAAGAGAGAAAAGATATGACCTATAAATGAAGAGCTTTATGTATGCCATGCACATCTCTGTTAACTGATCAGGAATCTATAATAAGAAAGAATTGCTAAACTATCGGTGGACTTGTGTGATGAAAAGCTGCACATGAATCAGAGGAGAGGAGGCGTTCTGCACTGGCCTCCCGCCTTCCACTGAACGGACTACAGATGATCCTTTCTCATGCTTTGCTCTGTGTTTTGAAATGGAAAAAAAAAATGTGTGCTGTATACTCAGGATATCTGGAGACAAATGGAGAATATCAAAGAAGTATACCTAACTGTCAGGAAAAAAACGCGAAGTGCACTTGATAGATTTTGTCTGAATAAATTTACTCATTCGTGGGAAACACAAGTGCCTCGGAAGACAACTTTTGTGACCTTTTCTGTTCTTGGAATTGTCTATCAGACCTCTTGACAGTGGAAGCCTTCGCAGCGGAAAGGAGATCGAGGGCGGAAGGTCGCTCTGTACTGTGTTTTCATGTTGTTTAATGACATCTTTGTGAGGAGCGTTTCATGTGACTGACCAGAGTGATATTTGGGCCGTATTAGAATACGTTTTCATCTTGCCTGCCAAGGCAAAACCAGAGTCACAGCGTGTCTTCAGATGTGTGGCTAATTCATCAGTCGCCTCCGGCCTGTTTGTTCCGGAGTTGTGGCTGAGATCCAGCAGAGAATTTGTCTGCCTGGTCATTCATCTCATCAAGTACCTCATCTGCACCTGACAGCAGAAGCTCTGCAGCGTTCGAGGGCCGCGGCCTTCTGTTTCCTCTGGCTGCTTCCCCTGGTTCAGTTGGAGCAGTGATCATTTTTGCTGTTGTTTATTGTTCGTGATATGGAGCTTTGAAGAAGATCTCTGTTCTAGGGCCAGACTTCATACACTTCAGGAGATCAATACAACATCTGCTTTATTTTCCGTAAACTGGAATGGAAGCAAACCGAGGAGGGAAAAGATTGTCAGAGTGCGTGCATGGAGCCCTAAGCTGTAGATGCACTGGCAATCTGATTTACCTGGTTTATCAAAGATTCCAAACTATCTCACCAAGACGCTGCTGCTGCTCCTGCTCCTGCTCCTGCTGCTGCTCCTGCTCTTCACTGATCCTGAGTTCATCTCCTGACGAGGAACCTGACTGGCTTCCCTGGTGTCCACGGCTGGGCCTCGAGGCTTCCTGGAGCTGTGACTCGTGACAGGTTTGGGTCTCACTCTGCTCCTGTTTCACAGGAGGCCTGAGCGGCTAACAAGGGTACGTATTCAAACACGTTAGGACCTGCTAGTAAAAGACAGTAGTGCTAAAGTAAACACATGATGCTGCGTATATGTTGGAGGAGTTAAATCCTGCTGGTGACTTTGTTGGGAGTGCTGGTGAACGTCTGTATTGACCCTGTTCAATCAAACCACTAATACAGCAGCTTTCAAACAGGTTAGTGCGGCTCAAAGTGCTTCACTGACAAGCTCAGAACAAATGTAGGTACTAATAACAAGAGCAGGACTATTGGAGAACGATGCATGTGAGACAAATTATAAGAATAATGAAATGGTTATGACTAACTTGTATCAAGTTAAATACAAACTATATTTAGAATGAAATTAAATGATATAAAGATGACAACGAACCACCAAAAGGCTTTAATAAAAAAAATATTAAAACTAGATAAACTTAGACTAGAACTTTCAAAAGCAGGATGATATACATATATACAGTGTATATTAGTAAACATGAAATATAATACTTAAGACTGGTGTTTTAATATGACGCTGTAACTCGCTACATATTTGCCTTGTACATAGCTGCTCCCCCCTACAGGGTAGCAGGAGGTGGGTAGTAGTTTTACAACAAAAGAGAAAGAAAATATACAAAGTATTTTGTAAGTACTAGGATAAACAGATCCAAACATTTGACAACATTGACGTTCTGCAGAAAAACAAAATACTTTTTGCCTTTTCTCAGTCGCAGTCGTGACAAACATTTTTGGTGCTTCTTTGACAAGCAAGCTACACTGTCAGTACTGTGAAGTAGAACACAGGCAGAATGAATCCCTGGTGTGTGTGTGTGTGTGTAACCTGCTCGTAAAAGACACACCTGTAAAGAAAAGAGTAAACATTTAGTTTTTATTGTGCTTCATGTATTACATAACTGAAAAACCACGGTGGTTCCTCATGATGTCGATCCCACAAGTGTTTGACTGTTAACAAGTACTCTGCCCAGTACTTACAATACTGCTGTACCTACAAGTACCAGGACTAGGTATTCTATGTGTACGGATTCATACAATAACACAGTAAGTTCCTTGGGAACTGCGTTGTGACGTTGGAAAGTTAAATCCTAAAACGTGAGCTGTGTTATGGTAATTGATTTAACACCATTGATGCATGAAAATAATGTTGATAAAACAAAGTAAATCATGTCTATAAAACTTTCTTAAAAGATCAGAAGTCAGACTGAAGGTGTAGTTTTTACTTTACCTTGTAACCCAAATTACATCCAGTTCTTTAGTTTTGGTCAAATGTTCAGCAGAAATTCAGTCAGCAGGTAGTTGAAACAACAACAATACAGGAGCTTCAACAGTTACTCAGCGGTAGAAGATCCTTTAGTGGAAACGTGGAAATAAGTACAAATACTGGAATACAGAACGACCTGCTTTTATTATTATATTTCTTTGTAGATATATAATTAGATTATTTCTATAGACGTATGAAAATAAGAGCAACAGTTCATGTTTTTAAATCACATTTCTTCACCTAATTTCATGGGAAATTATTTCTCCAATTGTTGAACTGACCATAGTTTTTTCTTAATCTGCAAATGAATTTCCCACTTAAACAAAAGCAGATCAGATTGTCTCGGCTGGAGTCGCTGACAGCCACCAACCCTGCAGAAATAATGTCGTGCGGTTGAGCCTGAAAATGTTTCCTGGGAAACATCAGCAAACAGGAAGAAGAAGCTTAATGCTCTTGAAAACGCTCGAGTGTCATCAAGTGAGCACTTCCTGCAGAGAATCATTCAAACTGTCAGACAGTTTATAAAACCTTAAATATATGTAACAGGTTAATGAATGATGTAATCGGTCAGTAGGTCAGAGTGAGTTGTTTACACTGTATACAGTTTAATCCCTGAGGTTTTACTGATGGAGCTGCTGATGCAGGAAGCTTTAAAAGCTGTTAATGATTCTAATGTTGAGTATTCCAGGTGATCACGTCAACACGGAGGCAAAGAAGAAAGGAATCTCTTCTCTGTCCTGTCGACGCTGAAAGACTCCCGGTTGCAGCGTGAATGAACCGTTATGAAGATATAAGAACAGAATGAAGACGATGGCGATCAAAGTGACCATCAGACGAGGGAAACCATGTTTGGTGAGTACAATTTGAATTATTTTTATAAATGTGCATGCCTCCTATTGTCTACCTGTCATATGAATCATTGATTTGTTGTTAAATAAAGGCTACAATTTTACAAAAAACACTGTGGATGTGTCCTTTTCTTTGTGACATTCATCCCATTTTCACTAGAATGTGCTTAAAACTAAGAGATTTGAAAACAGCAGGAGGTGTTGTAATGTTCTGTTCTGGTTGTTACACTGTCAGACCTCCAGAGGGCGCTCTAACAGGAGTTCTATGGAATGATATCAAACTGCCAGAGAACATTAACAGAACACATGTATCAACATTTTCATGTCAAGTAGTTTGATCAGTTTATCAGGTAACAAGTTCACGTTGAGACATTAAACCTCTTACACACTGGGGTCCATATGATGAAGGCTATAGATCTTTTAAAGGCCAGTAACAATTTGATGTCACTTATGGAAATAAAGACAGCCAGTTCTCCCCAGTCAATTGTAATAGCATCAAATTAAAAGCCCTGCATATCTAAATGTTCAGTTGAGCAGTCGAGTAGCACTGTGTTGTTTGGTGTAACCAGAGTCCAGCAGCTCATCTAGACTTTAATCCTCTTGAACAATCACTGACATTTTTAGAAACTATATATCACATGTAGTAATGGGATCAAACACGCCGCCTCACAAAGATGAGACTTGACCTTTAACTGGTTTTGAGCTCTGCAGTTCATCTTCTATCTCTCCCTTTGTGAAACTCCTTTTTAGGCTAAGTTATGACAAATTCTCAAAATGTTTGCGATCAATCTCCAAGATGTTTGCTAAACTCTGTTGGACTGATGACGGCGGAGGCCGAGTGTTGGCAGCTGCTGAGGGGAAGAAGCTTGTTTGAAGAGCACAGGAGGAAGTTTCCATTCAACCTGACGAAAGTCCTCATATAACAGATGTTGTGTTTAAAAAGACACTTTACATCATTTCCAGGTTGGGTTCTTCTATTATTATGTATAGAACAGTTGCATTGTTTAATGATACCTGGTAGCTTCAGTGTCGCCATGGGAACACTGCAGTGGTCTCTGGTACACCTCATCATGTGCCTCAGCAATGGTTGGTCAGGATCATCGCCAACAGGATGGCTAAATGTTTTGCTTTTCGTGAGTGTAATTAGATTTACCACATGTTCTGGGCTTTAAATAGCATCACTGTCTCACAGTGTTATTGTCTTCAACATCAACTGCTCCTCCGTCATCCTTTGTCATAAAGGCTTGTGTGTCCAGCTTTATAATATAAATATAACTTTATCAGTTTAAACCCTGAATCATTTCAACATCTTACCTTCTCAGATGCCTGTAGTGAATCCAAAAGTGAATCCATTTGTGAACATTGCAGATATCATGACGTATTTCTAAATGCAGAAAGACATAACTCTTTATTATTAACGTGCATTTTTTCCAACAAGCGGGTTGAAGATTCTTAGAGAAGAACAACAGACTCAGCAAAAAGGTCAAACACAAGGAGGATATATGCAGCTTTTTGACAACTTGGTTTAAATGATTTATAGAATAATAAATTAACTCAAACACTTTTTAAAAAGTATCCCATAGAATGGAAGTGGTGCCTGATCGTTCATTTGCGTGGGCAGATATATTCATATTCCAATATTCATATAATCAATCCCACTGTGTCTGGGTGCTGAGTTGGGTGGGTGTGGCCTCGGGCTGCAACTGTGTTTTGAAGTACAATTAATAAAATTTTGCATTAAAGACTTTGAATCAGAATGTGTTGTAGAAGATGAACTCTGTCATGGCAAGAATTATACCACGTGTGGGTTTTGACGGCCACTAGATGGCAGCGGACTCAGTTAGCAGCAGCTATACTGTAACAGCCACTTCCCATTCATGTGGGTCTCCTGGGAGGGGCCTGAGGAAAGGATGAGTCATCTTACTGAGAATCCTGACTCCAAAACACAGAACTGAATGCCAGTCATTCATTGACAACAGGCGCCGGCTTACATTCATACCATCTCCATCTGTGATGTTTAGTAATCTGAGATTCCTTCAGGCTGCTGCATTTGTTCTAATTATAATCTCTGATTTATTATCCAGAGGGGATGCATCAGTCAGCCTATTCCATTAAAACAACATGCATTGACACACGGATCATTTAGCATTAAGATTCTCAAACTTCCACTTATTTCCATACATGAAATACGTTTCAGCTTTAGACTTAAACACTGTATTGTCGCTGCATTTTTCACATGGATAAATGTAGTACACACGCTATTGTTGCTTGTATTGAGGGTAAACACTGTAACATGAGACACCATCTACTGACACACACAACATAAACTTCCCTGCAGAGCTCTTCAATCATTCATCAAGCGGAGATATGGCAGGGCAGCAGGTGAGGTTTCAGACTGCCGACCGACCAGCTTCCACACAAAGATGAACTGTTATAGAATGATGCTGCACCGTCCAGGAAAAGAGCAATGTAGCATATTCACTATAATGTTACATAAGTTAATGCTTATTGCTACAAATGACATCAAGTCTGGGAAACAGGTGAATAAAATATGACTCCCGGGGTGAAGTTCCGTAACCGCAGCTCTGTCAGACAGACTCAATGGACAGTAGTTGTACGATGACATAGAAGATCAGGGACAACACAATGAAAGAGAAACAATCAATGATGCACATTACTACATGTATTAAAATAAAAGAGACATTTGTGACGCAGAAACACACGGCGTGTGACATCATCATGCTACTGATAATACAACTGCACTGAACATGTAGATTATCATCTCTCAGGATGTAACTCAGTCTTTGGCTACAGGTAAACTCCAGAGACAAAGAGAAGACACGTACAGCGTTAACATACAGCAGGTATGTATGGAAGCCCGTCTCCACCACTGTGATGAAAACAATAAGATGCTGTTAGACATTAGAGTGAGAAACCTTCTCAAAACAATGACTTTGTTGTGATGAATGGAGGCAAGAGGAACCATCTGAAAACAATGAAGTCATCACTTAGTAACCGGAAATAATAACAAACCTTCTCAATAGGATTCCTTATTATATTATTAATAAGCCCTTAAATGGAGAATGTTTCTTATTATTTGTAATACTAAGTCATTATTTCTCATTAAAAGGACTTGGAGGATGTTGAACTCTTTCATCACAGAGGCAGTAACAAGCTTCCATATTGTCCCATTCAGAGTATAACGTATTGAAGTTGCTACATTGTAATACTATTAGATAATATTGACAATTTTTACAATTTCACTGATTAAATTCCCGTAGAGATATTTAATCAAGGTGATTATTCATCAAGGAGTGAAAGGAACAAACTGATTGTTTCTTCAGAATAAAAGAGCCGCACATTGCTACAAAATATCACCTGGGACTGATGTTTCTTCACTGTATTGTGTGTAAGGACCAGGTGGGATGTGTTAGCTGCAAGGTCAGAGATGGTTCCATTAGAATTACACCACTATTAATTGGTATTATTGTTGATTATCAGATTAGTTGTGGAATATAAGGAAACTGTATTCTTAGAGAATCATTCATCAGTAACAAAAGCAGAGTGAGTTTAAAAATGGCTACAACATCAATTGTATGAGAGTCTTCAGGGATTTGTGGTGACATCAGATGACACTCAAGCTGAGATGTGAGCGTCCTAAATACAAATATATTAGCAATATAACTGGAATTAAGACTTCTGCTGGAAAAACTGCTTCTATATTTACATTTCAGGCGTGCCAGGCAGCCTGCAGGGCCTGTGTGTTGGCTGCACTGTGTGTCCAGCTGCTCTGTCTGACTGTGCAGGAGATTGTCGGCTGGTATTTGCTGAGGTTGGTTCAGGGTTGGGCACTAATGCCCAGAAGCGTCCAAAAGATGGAACTCGCTCTTATTTGGGGCCCCTAGGCAACTCTCCATGGCTGCTATTAACTATGTAATTTGCCAGGATGTTTATTTATCTTCCTAGTCTGACTGTCATACTGGACATTTAATTCTGATTTCATTATAACAACAGATTCGTTACTGCATTGGAGCTAAATGACATCAGATCCAGATTGTGGAATGTTAGTTTGAAATTAGCTTGTTGCGATGCTGATTGTTCTGAACTAGAAACGTCTCTGCACAGTCAACAGAGGATGATAACAATAATTAATATACTGAAGTCAGAAGTGCAGTTCTGAGATCAATTTCCCCTAAAACTGCACAGCTACATTATTATATAAGTATACATAAGTACATCAAATGTTGTGATCACATAAATATATATTTGGATGTCAATTATTTTATATTGAAATTCATTCATGTTTAAACTGTGGAAATTTGTTAAATCTTCCCTGCAAAATTATCTGACAAATTATTCAATGATCGTTTAAATTACTGTCAAATATATATCTATAATATGAATATGCCACACCACTGATTAATGTTTCATTTGTATGCAAACCGTTTGTTTTGTTTTGTTATTTATCTATAATAAAATCTAAATTACAGATAAATTAAAACAGAAGTAGCAACAATGAATGATGCCGTAGTGAGTGTAAATCCTAACTTGCTTTAAATAGACCTGCATGCAGCATTGGGTGAAAATATAATAAGTCAAAATAACATTTAGAAACACTTCAACAGGTCTATTATTATTTGAGCATTAAATCACGTTCAAACTTAAAATAACATAAAGAGATCAGAATAATCCTTACTGACGTCCTGCAAAGACCAGCCGAACCAAGGAATGTTAAATATGCCATTAATATTGAACACAGCACTGCAGTAATTATTAAGCGAGCTCTGCATAAACAGGGAGCTTCTCTTTCTCTTTCTAGTGTCAGTTCCGTCCAACATCTCTCCCGTTGCTCGTCTTTGTAGCGCCAGGTTCCCCAGTGCAGAGAAAAAGCAGGTGCAGCTCGAGATATTCAGCAGCCAGAGAATTTGAGAAATTACATCAAAAAAAAAAATGTTGCATGCTGTTTGTTGTCTCTGGGTAATTAGCGTGTTCCTGTTGTTCATGTCCAACATCCTGAAAGTTATATTTTATATTGTTTGTCATTTGCTACAATCAACAATCTGCATTTGAAGTGATATTATTGAAATGATAATGGAAATATTGCACTGGTAATTCATTCCTTATAATTAGCACATTCCCCAGCGACAAGTGTGACAGCTGGCTACAGCTACAGCTTTGACTTTGTTTGGAAGATGCTACGGTTAAATCTTATAAACATCCTCAGCATTCAAAGCTCTGCGGAGCACACAGAGCCCCCCCCGCCTCACCCTGCAGGCTCTGCAGCTGACTTCTACACCACCATGGGGGTGTCGGAGCACACAGAGCTGACTGACTGTGCGTCGGACCCCCTTCTCTTTCTGTTTTCCTCCTGCCACTCCTCTTCTTCTTCACCTATTGGGTTCAACCTGCCGTTCTGCTCCAGCTGGTCCTTGGTTTCCAGTAAGGCCACATGTCTGTAGGAGAAGTCCTTCCCTCCGCCTTGCCCCCTCTCCTCGTTCGCTTGAGAGATGCTGACGGTTGAAGAGTGAAGGCTTCCTGTGGGGTCGTTCTTTTCCAGATCCTGACCCGGACAACAAGCGCAGCGGCAGGGTGTGAGATAGAGGTAGATAAGAACCAGAACTAAGCTTACCAGACATGCTATGAGGGTGGTGTAGGCCGTCTTCAGGTTCTCCAGTCCACCGCTCATGGTGGAATTCAACACCACAACAGTAACATACAGGGTCTCATTGAAGGAGTCGCTGGTGGCATAGCAGATGTAAACCCCCGAGTCCTCCACCCTGAGGGGCCCGATCTGGAGGCTGCCATCAGGGAGCATCACAGCAGTCTTGTTTGCCGGAGACAGTGGGATGTTTCCTGGCAGCGCCCAGCTCTTGATCATGTCCTTCTGCCTGGTGTCACAGTCCAGGACCAGGAACTGCTCCAGATAGGCTCCTTCATCCATGACGTTAACTTCACTGCAGTTCAAATAGGCCTTGTTCAGATCCATGGTGGCCACTCTTTCTTTCTGCGGTCCTGGTAACAAGCAGGTGTGCTCAGCCCTGAAGTCCGTGGCAGAGCTGAGCTCCTTGAGGTACCAGCCTGCCAACATTTCATACAGATCACAGCTGCAGGGCAAAGGATTGTTGTGGAAGTAAAGACCATTTCTGATCCAGGCGGGTAGAAGTTGAAACTCATAGAGCGGCAGGACTTTGATCCGGTTGGAGGAGACATCCAGCAGTCTAAGAGTTTCGATCCGGCTTCGGTCCTTCACCAGCTCCAAAGGAAATCGTGAGATTTGGTTCTGGCTCAGGTAGAGCCTCTGCAAGCTGGTGAGGCCAGAGAAGGCAGTGCGATCTATCTGGGAGATCTGGTTGTTATAAAGCAGCAGCACCTCCAGGTGCTCCAGGGGCTCGAAGATAAACTCATCCAGCAGGCGGAGGCCGTTGGAGGACAGGTCCAGGTAGCGCAGCCTTGTTACATACACAAACGCTTCGGAGGAGAGGAAGATGAGGCCGTTGTGGCTGAGCAGTAGAGTGTGCAGCCTGCTGAGTTTGATGGGCGTCCACTCTGCTCGAACCCTGGTGATGGAGTTAAAGCTGAGGTCCAGCACAGCTGTATATTGTGGAAGAGCTGAGGGAACATTGGTAAGATTCATCTTGGAGCAACTGACAATGTTGCTGGCGCACACACACGTCTTCTGGCAGTCCAAGGGGCTTCCCAGGAACTGCCCTCTGACCGCCGCCATCGGCAGCAGTAAAACCAGAGGTAGAAGTGTGAAGACGCTGCTGCTCCACGCTGCTCCAGGGGCACGGCGGGAAAAGGAAAACAACCTCCCCATCATGTCAAGGTTACGAACCGTAGGAGTCACAGTGAAGGGTCATGAAGCTGTAAGGACATGAGATGGATTAATCAGTGCTGCCTCAGTGAATATGAAGGCTGTGATGTCATTCCTTCATGAGATAATTAAAAATGCAGATTGTAATCACGTTGATGCCTCATGCTCTACTGCACTCTGAGGTGCATTGCAGCAGCCACAGTCAAAAAGTTATGCAGAGAAATGTCACAATAACGCCATCACCGAGGCAGCACGACTGATACCAGCAGCAGTTCAGGAGACACGCGTCCGGTGTCGGTTTCTATCTGCGGTAACACTCCTCGTCATCACATCTCCGAAGTGCCCCGCGCGGTGCTCTTTTACCTTCTTATCCGTTCCTGAAGGCGCGCAGAGATGAGCAGAGGAGTCTTCATCCGTCCCGCCTCGGAGGTGAACCGCAACAGGACAGCAGCACTCTTCCTCACTCTTCCTCACATCCGCAGCGATCCGGCGTGTCGGACTGTGCAGCACCAAATGACCGGAAAAGCCTGACTGCGCTCTTTATGCAACCGTCCGACAGTTGATCCGAGGGGCGCACGCGGCAGTGAGGTGTGTGTGTCCCCCCCTCCCCCTCCCCCTCCTGGGTCTCCATCCAATGTACAAGAAGTACATTGTAATGTAATTATACTATTATATACTATTCATTTTATTAGCAGGATATTACACCCATCCTGGCCTCAGATATAGACTGTTATTATTTTATTGATATGCACTTACTTGCTAATTTCTTGAGTATACCTGCATAAAACAAATGCAGTAGCTATAATAAACCTCTGCACGTGTCCCTAATAGATAGATAGACAGCTATCTGTAAACTCCAAGAGGTCACCCTCCTCTTCATCCAATCACAACCTGTCAGGTTCTCCTGTATTCAACCACCTGTAAGTTACTTTATCACCACAGTAGTTTAGGCTCTGGTTGAGGCATGTTTCATATCATAAAATGCAAAATATACCGATTAAATTGGCTTAAACATTAGAATGTTTATATATGGTGGCACAATAGTGAATAGTGTGAGAAACATCCGAGGGTGGAATTTTCTTTGAGGACTGTTTTTCTTTGTCTTTTCTCTCTTAGTCCGTATTAGATTATTAAATTTATCACTTATCAAGATAAATTTTTCTAAAATAATAGAGGTCTTCAGGGATGGATTATTTTTTTTTACCCTTCAAGGCTCCGTTATCTTGCAGTGGCAATGATGTCTTTAATAATGAAGCTTGGTGAAGGACAGGCCAAGTGTGTGTGTGTGTGTGTGTGTGTCTGTGTGTGTGTCTGTGTG
>CAAKHC010009408.1:7066-23975 GCA_901007825.1 Macroramphosus scolopax | reverse complement strand
GGGGGGGGGGGGGGGGGGGGGGGGGGGGGCGCCTCACACACACTCTACATACAGAAGAAGAAGCACTAATGAGGGCAAGATGGTGGAAATGAGGTGTAACAACTCACCAGAGCCGGAGAAGAAAGAAATCTGGCTATTCAGATAAAATCAATTACAGTCCTTATTATCTCAGAAGAGTCGTTACTTTAATGGAATAATTGGTCGGGACACGAAACAGCTAATTGCCATGATGAAACCAACTCTCTGACATGAAAGGGGACGTAAATGAATCTAGATGGCGCACTTGAAAGCCTCCTGGAATCTGGGGACAGTTTCAAAGATGAGTTTTATATTCTTGGATTCATTCTCCCTGGGCTCCGCCTCGCAGGCTGCCGCGAGGAGAACAGGCCCGATGCGATTGGAGAGATCTCTCTTAACTCTGCGTCGGCCGGAGAAAATAGAACGCCTCCTACAAGAAGAGGAGAAGAGACGGAAGGCTGATGGGAAACAGCGCCGGGTTCGCGTAGACGCCTTTGAGAAAAAAAAAACAACTAAGCAAAACAACAACAAAAAAAAGAACAACACCCCCCTCGCCGACCGCTCGACGAGGAACTGAGATCAGCGTTATAAATATTTTACACAATTATGAAAGAGAAGAAGAAGAAGAAGAAAAAAAAAAAAGGCATTCTGAGAAACTGGCGGCGTCTTAAGACTGAAGAAGTAAGACAACGTGGACGAATGTGGAGCAGATGTACAGCAGAACGTCCACACTAGATGTGTTGGTGTTTGCTGTGGTGAACCGAGCAGCGTCGGAGAGTTCGTCTGAGTTCAGATGAAGTCCAAATGGCTGCAGGTCAGACTGAATGTCCTCCTCAGGTCAGATGTGGTAACGGGGGAATTAATTAAGGCCTTCGAAAGACGACCGACCCAAATCTGTTTTCTTGGCTTATTGTATCTAGATTCATGTATCAGTCTGGATGCTTAGAAATCAGACGTCTAACCCTGAGGGACGAAGGCGAAGCAGACGAGAACAACAGTCTCATGTTGAGTTGGTAAACATTTGATTGTACCGATCATCATCACCCGCGCAGGTATGAAGGTGACGCCAGGACCCGCAAACAGTCGTCCTATAAGATCCGGTTTGAGACATAAGCCGGGTTCCTGCCGTCCTAACTGTCCACTTACAACAGGCGAGTTCATTTCAGCAGCTGATAAAGAGACACGTCTTCGTCTTCGTCCGTGTGTGTGTTCACTGTGTTTGGCAGAGGTGTTGCAGTCCGGGTGCCGATTGGCAGCGACATCTGAGAGGCTCAGGAGACAAGAGCCTCCGTTCCTGCTCCCCCCCCCCCGGAGGAGTCAGAGACTGAAGACGACTCCGACGCCAAGTGGCAGCACTTCAGAAATCAAGATGGTGGCCGGGGCCCCTCCCATCCTACCTAATTATAATACCAGAAGTGGCATCAGGAGGAAAAACGAAGCATCTTGATCCTCGTCTGTCATTCGCACACATAAACATTCACTCAGACATGCACAAACTTCTCCGTTTGAACCTTCGCATGCGTCTTCCAGAGGAAACCCGAGTCTGCTTCCTCTTGCAGGCGGCCAGCGGTGACATTTAAAAAAATAAAATCAAACCCCTGTCGCTGGGTGGAGCTGGTCCGGGGAGACGGCAGACCAGTGGAAGTTCCTCCTGATTGATGTGTGTTTCCTGCCTTTTGATCAGTGATTATCAGGGATCAATAATTCAAAGTACTAAAAAGTTAATAAAGAAGAGAAATGTGGACTTCTGAGACGAGGGAAGAGGTTTGACAGACATGGAGGACGTGGATGGAGAGGGGACGGGCTGCTGCTGCCGGGGAATTCCAAAAGAAATAAGCATTTACAAGAAGATGGACGGACGAGGAGAGGAAGAGAGGCGAGAGAGGAAGGGAAGCGTTGTAAGAGGAGGAGGAGAGGTGTGGCACAACAGGCCGAGGGGATCCCGCCCCCCTAATTGGTACTTAAACACCCGCGCCGAGCAGAACTGTTGCTATCATAAGAAATTGATGAATTAACTGAGTGAGAGAGATTGGAAGAGATAGAGAGAGTCGGAGACTGTGGGACGGCGGAGAGAGAGAAGGTTCTGAATCTTTTAAGAGGATAACTTACTTGGGCAAAACAGCTGTTTATGCATTATTTGTGCGGCGAGCCATTTACCACCGTTTAGGATGAAAACCTTGGTTCCCGGGCTGCAGGAGTCGCCTGCGGGGGGACACCGAGGGTTGGTTTTTTTGGGGAGGGACCCGGCGGCCCATCAGTCACTGATAAGAAAGGATGAAAAATTAATTTGCTGGTAGTTTCGTTTTAAAGACTCAGATATCGTCTGTCAGTCTGAGAGCTGCCGTTTAAGTGACAAACAGGCGTGCAGGGATTCAGGCAAAAGGAGGAGGAAACAGGGAGGAGGAGGAGGAGGAGGAGGGCCGGGATGAAGAGACCTCATTAACCAGTAATCCAAGAGCTCACCTGTCAATCTCATCCACACAGAACTTTTCATCTAAGAGCAGCGAGTACAGAGTGTTCGGTGACACCTGCAGCAAACACAACAAACAGGAGAACCTTCGGCTGCAAGGGATTCTGGGTAAAATTGCACATCAGATGAAGAGTGTGACAAAGTGTTTCTATTTGTAAAGGAACAGCGAGCTGGAATTATCTCTGATGCATGTGAGTGTCTTCATTCAGTCAGAACCTCCATCAGACTCAAAGATCAGACTTCAGATGAGAAATGAAGAACTGTTTGGATGGAACCTGTCGGCCTTCTGATGCTTCTAACAAGCTAAACAACATCATCGGAGGTACGAGCGCAGGACTGACGAGGTCCGTAAGCTCTGCACATCAAGACGACCTGACATCATCTGATGCACCACTCAGTATTCTGTTTACTGTAGCCGATATGATGCAAGAAAATCCTACAGAAATGTTGATTTAAGTCTTTGAAAGAGTGAATTCATGAATGTGCATGTAATGTTGAAGACATACAACCTGATGTGTGTGTCAGTGTCCAGGTTTCCCTGCTGCTGCTTCTACCTGTCCTCTCCGCTCGTCCTCTCTTCTGTCATCCCTCCCGTTGCCGTGACGACTGCCTCGGGCGACAGACACCTCCGTGTCATGTCGGGCGGCCCTGACGCTGATCGCTCCTGATGGAGAGTTTTGTCCCCGGTTTGCTCACCTCCAGCGCGCCGCGCGTCCCGGCGCCACCTGGGAGGACGGCTGTCTCCTGCACGGACAAACACACAAACACACATTTATTATGAATCCTTGCAGAACGTTGGTCAACTCGGTTCTCTTACAGATGTTCTCTGCATGTGAAGTACCTGAACATCAAGGAATCATTTCAATTCGGTAGATATGAGAGAGGCCGTCACTCCACAGTTACAGTTTGACTTGGAGTCTTTTTTTTACATCCGGTAAGAAAGAAAATAATGTTACCGCCGAACTTTTGAGTAAAATGTTGCAGAGCAAACAAATATATGTTACAACTTTTATCACAAGAGCAAAGGCCAAATCCACCCTGTCTTCAGGGTCACGCAGGCGCCGCTGACGGCAGCTGCAGCAGACGAGCTCAGGACGGCGTGAACTTCTTTACATCAGAGTAAAAGGACAGAACGCCGCGTCTCATCCGGACCGCAGAGGGCCGAGGCAAAGCGTCGCTACAAGGGAGTCCAACTATTCACCGGAACCACTAAATGACCATCATGTCAAACACGCGTCTGCGTCCAATGATGCACAAGGTGTCTTTTCACGTCTGTATGAGATGCACAAGTTGCCCAACAAAAAGGTCGTTATCTGACCCCAACTATTAGAGAGGTGCCGTGACAGGTGTTCCTAATATCGTGTCCATCCCGTTCGTGTTGACAAAAGATTATAATGTCATCTATAGATAGTCCCCGTCTATGAAGAGTCGGGAGGAGGGGTCGGACTTTGTCTGGGATATCATCATTCCAGCCGGGCGCGCAGGGCGAGTCGTGATTAGCCGGCAATTTATTCTGGCCGCCGCGATTGAGAAGAAGGAGCCCTGAAATGGTAATGTGTTTAAATGTCAGAGGAGGGGTACGGTTCTCATCAACCTTTAGTCACCCGTCCGCTTTGAATATTCTTATTGCCGTCATGTATTAGTAATGAGAGTTGAAAAGTAAGTCAAATTTAACCTTCGCTGTACCTGAGGAAACTATGAATATTAACGAGGCCTATTATGTGTACCTGATCTGAAAGAATTTTAACCCCACGCCTGGCTGTCTCTCCCTCCTCATCCTCCTGTCCTTCTCTCTTCCTCGTTTCTCCACCTCCGTTTACCATTCCCGTCTCTTCCTCCCGTTTCCCTCCAATCATTCACATTTTTCCTCCGTCTTTTCTTTCTCTCATTTAACCTTGGTCCATCTTCCTCTCTGTATATTGTATCTCACTCTGTTGCTCCCCTTTCTTCTCATCATAATGTCCTTTATAAACGTGGATTCAACAACCTGCGGTCCTCTGAGGCGCGAGGCCTCCACGTCAGGTGACTTCAAGCCTTCAGGTCTCAGGGTCGGTTGACATTTCTGGTTTGGTTACAATGAAAACTTTAAAGCAGATTCAGGCCTCATAATCAAACACTGAATAACCGCCAGAGATCTGAGAAGATCCGGTAGGGATGATGATCTCCCTCTTTCTCTACCTTCTTCTCTCCCCCTGTCAGTCGTTCTCCTGCACCTCTATCGTTCTGCATCTGTCCTCCCTCTCCGTCGTCTCCTCTGGCGTCAGAGGGGTGGAGGCTGTTTACCATGCAGAGATGGTGTTTGCATAGTTCAGGCCAAAGTGGGACGTGAGTGTGTGTGTGTGTGTTGGATGGAAGGAGGGGGGTTTCGTCCCTGGATTAAGGCTTGATCAAGGCGCCATCAACACACACACACCCTCACTTCCACCTCCCCCATGAGAGCCTGGGGTTTCCAGGGGGGGGTTGACACATCTCTCTGCAATGGACAACAAAGACATGAAGCTTGTTGGAGGGAAACATGGGCCAGTAAGGACTCATCCAACTTTATTTGAATTCATTACCCAGGAAATGTACACACGGCGTGGCGGATGTCTGCAGGGTTGTTTCTTTCCTTTTTTACTTTAGAAGACAATCTCATAATCTGCATCTTCAATTCCAGGACCAGACTATAGATGCACGAGAACATGAACACGCCCCTCACACACACACACGTGTACACATGCATACACACTCCTTCATCCCAGGGGCTTGTCTCTCTCTTATCCCAGATAATGTCCACCAGCTTGGGCCTGTTGTTCTGAAAGCTCAGCCTCCCTACGACTGCTGTGATCTCTGGGTAAGCCAGTAACTGCCCTGCTCTTATTAGCTCTCCTTATTGATTTGGAGAAGGGATTCAGAGCTGAGCAACTCTCATTAGCACTGGATAAAGTCATAATCCGGCAGCCTGCAGGGTCAGACTCGCTCTGCTTTTCTGCCTCGGGGCTCTGCTACCTTCACACTGACTGTTGATTCCAAGACGTTGCACTTGTTAAATGATAATGATGCTTTTTCTGCAGAAGCAATGATGAAATAATTTAGTGCTGCATTCAATGTACCGACATATAATAGTGTCTAAAGCTGTATAAACTGCAGTATTGAAAATGTAAGAGGCTTTAAAGTAAGTCTAATGACTTGCGTGTGTGTAGCCTTGGGAAATGGTTAATCAAACCCACATATTTAGATGTTCCGTGCAGGTCTGCAGCATCTCAATATACTTCTCTACATTTATAAATGTGGAAAAGCACATGTTAATTTGTAATCAATCAGTGACTAAAGGCTGATTTATACGTCTGCATTGATTCTACGCCACTGGCCAGCGTGCAGGCACGTTCCCTGACGTGCACATCCCCAAAAATGTACATCCCTGAGGCAACTGGGGCTGCTGGTCGACCGGACCATTTCCTCGTATGCGTTTACTCACACTTATTTTAACTCCATCTTTGCATGGGTACCGTAATTCTAGCAAATAACAAAACATGAATTATCTCCAACTTCAAAATGATCCACTCAGCTTCAGTCGTCATGGTTAAATATACATGAAGAAAGAAAAATAAACACATTGGTTCAGGAACTGCAGCGCCACTATTGTTTCGGCGGTGTAACAGACCGACACAACTAGCTTGTTAGTATTAGCGTAAGTATTAATCTGCGTAAATTACGGCGAATAACCCACGTTGAACCGACGTAGGAGCTTAAATAAATATAGCAGGTGTTTTGGATTTCAAGTAGAAAGGAAAAGTGGCGGACTACTGAGAATAAACCAAGCAACGATCAATCACAGCTAGCTACCCAGCGCCACCAACTGGATGTTGTTATTAGCTTGTAGCAGTAGCAGTAGCTAGCACCAGTCCCGTCCAAGACATGATACAACTTTATTCCAACTCACCTCCAGCTCACACTGCTAATCCGATAAACCACCGTGGTTGCTTCTTCTCTGCCGGGACTTCATCTGAAATTGTTTCCTTTTTTTCCGTAGCAAGTCAAAGTAGCTGACAACGACGGACCGCCGCTGGGTTTATTAATTTGTGAAGCCGCGTTTGATTCCGCGAGATTAGGTGAGATCTCGCCCCAATGAATCACCTGTCTAAAACTGTCCAGGATGATCTGCGGTGTCCTGCTTGTTGCCGGAACTTTGGTTGTGTGTTTAAAAACTTAAGAAGTTCCCAAAAACTGAAGATCATTCATTCATTTATGCTATTGAATGGAAACATTTCATAATAAAAGGAATGAAAAGTTAAGTGAACAGGAAATAGATTTACAACAATAACTTACTGTTAATACAGGCCAGTAATGTATAATAATTGAAGCCACACTCTAATCCAGGCTGTATGTAGTTACAAAGAGATGACATAAACTAAAAAAGGAAAACAAAATTAAAGGTTGTTTCTGTAAGTTTCTCCTACAGCAAAACAGTTTCACCTGCAGTTTTCAGACACAATCAGCTTTTCCTTGGACATCTCCTGATGCTGCATGAAACTCCACCCTGTTGTGCATGTAGAAGAGGTGCAATTAGCTATGCAGCAGGCAGAATGCTGTTTTAGCCATGAGCGTGCCGTTTTTTTAGGCACATTATGATGAATTTACACCTGAAAGGGCTGCAGAGAGTTGGAACATCATCAACAATACTTTATTCAAAAGAGAAACTTGTGGTTGCAAATCTGAATCAAACACCAAATCCTCTTCTCCTGCTGCAGTTCCCCATCCTGCCGCCGTGCGCTGACTTCCTCAGTATCTCACATGACAAGAATGGGTTTACACTGAGTTAGATGGGAGCCTGCTGCATCACATGCAGACACCATAGGGTGCCTTGTTGAATCCTGGTTGTATCTCAGCCTGTCAGTCACTGTCTCCATCATTCTGTCCATCCCTCCTCAGCAGGGCTGGTTGCAGCCCTCCTCACCTCTTCTCCTCCTCCCCCTTGTCTTCCTCCTCAAGCTCTCCGCACCAAATTCACTCCCAGCCGCCTCCGAGCTGGGAATTATCGATTTACCGGTGTGATAGAGGTGGGAGGTTCGTTCACGATGCGCCGGTGGTTTGGCTGCTCGGGCTACATCTTTCAGAGGACCAATCAATACCTACTCCTTTTCCTCCCCTTCAAATCTTTCCATTCAAACAGACAAACAGGGATAGAAGGGAGACGTGAGCAGAAGGGAAGATGGAGAAGACTGAGTGACAGTTATTTTACTTTTCCCTGCTGTGTTTCTCTCCTGTCCTCTCTGCACTCAACCCCAGGAGAGAGAGAGAGGGATGAAGAGTAGAAGAGAAGGGAGCAGGAGGGTGAACAATGGGACAAATGGAGCAACATATGCAAAACAACAAGGGTTTGCCACAATAATGAAACTAACGGCATCACTTCCAGAAACCTGGAACTAAACATTTGATCTGTTTTATATTTTTAATGGGACATTAAAACAGCCTCGTGTCTCTCAGCTCTGGTGAGAGGTCCCTTATAGATGAGAGGCTCTGTGAAGAGAAGGGCTGAGATTTGTAAGGTTAAAGCGTATCCATTAACAAACAGGGAAAACAAAGCCTTGATTACTCCAACAGTGACGCCCCTGCAGGGCCTCTCCTGGGACGCCGATCAAAGCCTGCCAGCTCGTCGGTCCTGCGTATCCACACACAACCTTCTTTTATCATCTTTACATGAAGCTGTGACAGAGGCAGAACAGACGATATCCAGGAGACAATCGGGGAGTGAGACAGTCTCCAGCACTGAGCGCTCCGCAGGTTCAGCCCTCGTCCTTGACTTGTATCGAATCTTACAGCCGTGTCGGTAGTAAAACACAACAGCTCTAACAGTAAGTAAACTTTCCTTCTGAGCTCTCCCCGTGTCTCAGCTCGTAATGTTATCCACGGCTCCAGGCATCGCGGACAATTACATTTTGGAGATATCTCTTCCTTTCTTCACCAGAGGTTCTCGCTAATTTGATGCTCAGGCGAGGAAGATCGTTGGCTTTAATACAAATCATGTTTCAATCGTTACTTGAAGACCTTAAGCCCTACTCCGCCTCTCTGGAGGGCCGCGGTAATGAGGCCTGTTGGGATTTCAATCATTTTTACATCTGTTGAAAAATAAGGAGAAAAGAGAAGAGAGGGGGAAAAAAATCAACTCAGGCATCGCCTCCGTTTGAAAAAGAAAATAATTTGTTTTGAGGGTTGATAATGACAAAATATATAAAGAGCTTTTTTTTTTCTTACCGTTTGTGCTCTTCAGTTTCTGACCTTGAAATCTCTCAGCGCCGCACCTCGACGCTCCAAACTCCCCAAACAATTTCCAAAGCCCTCGTCTCTCCCTCCCCTCGCCGCGAAGATAAATAAATCTTTCTGATATTAGATTTCAGACACCTCTTTATCACACAAACACACTCTTTCTCTCCATCTCCTCCTTTGTCTCTGCAGCTTGTGGTGTTTTTCCTCTTAACAGAAACATCCTCATCCACTTGTATTCACTGTGAAGGCCCCGAGGTCGGCCTGCTGTGTGTCAGCAACGGAGAATAATAGAAGTAAAGATCATGAATACAGATAATGGTTGATAGTGCAGAATAGAAAGTGTCCTCATACAAAGATCTTAGTCAAGCAAGGTGATGAGAAGGTTTAGTCTCATTAAATCAATAAACAATGAACAGAACAACGCCAGCAGCCCTTCTATCATCTGCAACTCCAAAACTGAAACCAACACAACGAAATGAATATAGACTTTAGGAGAGCAGCAGCAGGTTCTGATGGAAGAAGTGAACATGAGACCTGATTATCAGGTTATTTTTCAGACAAGTCAGGAGGAAGTTAACTTGGTTGGAGACCCGTCTGTCTCTCATCTGACGCCGTCTCCACATCGGATACACGCACATTCAAAACTGGGAACTTTCTTCCGTTCAGCCACTCAAAGTGAAGTCAGGATCCAGTAAGTGATGCTGCAGCGTGCGATGATCATCTTTGGGTATCTTTGCAGAGGTTATTGGGGTCAGACTGTCCCAGGTGATGAGAAACGTGCAGCAGCTGAGCTCGTTTCTTTTTTTTCCAGAAGTCTTGCAGCTCTGATGTAACGATTACAACATTCCATGCTTGGACAAAATGGATCAGCTTTTATTTATCCGGGGGAAATGACTCACCGTGCAGCCTCTTCTCAGGGACGCCCTGTTATTGGACAAACCACAAGAAAACAACATCAAACCATTCACAGCAGACAGGTTTCACGTCACAAATTCGAGCGTGTTGAACTTCTTTTTTTCATCTAATTCATTTGTCACCTTCTCGGTTTGTTTCAGTCACTTCTTCTGTTACCGGCTTTCTGTCTCCATCATGGATAAAAGAAACATAAACTACACCTGTGCACAAGCAGCAGCTGGAGTATCTTCCTACTCAACGTGTAAACTGTTCGATACCCATGTCTGCATTTCCGTGCATGTTTTTTTTTTGGTTTTTCAGAGCAAGCAAAGTAAAATCAAACAGATATGTGAAGCCGCCTTTGAAGGCTCCGGCTGCAGCTCCGGCTGCAGCGCTGTCGGTTGCATTGAAGTTTGTGTTAACAGCTCACCTGAGCGGTGGATCTGAAGCACCCTGGAGCGAGACACCGCAGCCCGACTCCACCACATCAGAGGAGCAGCCCGCCTCCCTGAGTGTTCAGGACAGCCCCGCTGCTGCTGCCTGCATCAGTACCGGTGTGTCTGTCTGCCGGAGTGATGCATCACCTGTCTCATCACACCGCCTTGCTTGCTCCGCCTGTCACTTTGACTTCCAGCTGTGCTCCCGTCTTCTTCATGGTCCGTCTTACCTGACAGACCTGTTGTGTTTTTACCTGCCTGTGTTTTGTCTCACCTGTCAGTTTCTGTCCCCTCGTTCTCCACTGAACCCCCCCCCAGAAGGGTTATCATGGATGTGTGCAGGTTGTCCTGCTGCCTTCACGTCAGCTGTCAGCAGGACATGTTACCTCCACCACGTACTGTACACACCTCAATGAAGGCAGCATGTTAACGCCGACTCTGGATGCTGTACATGCCCGTACGCTGACCCACTTTCTTTCTCCAGTGTCCACACAGTAAATGTATTTTCCTGCCTGTCCCATCTGCTCCATCAGGCAGTGTGAGCTGCTGGTGGTGCTGCTGGTGGTGCTGGTGCTGCTGGTGGTGCTGGTGGTGCTGCTGGTGTTCTTTCATACAGAAAAGGTCACATATGTTCCATGGATTGTTTTTCTGTGGGAATGTTTCATTTCTAAACTTGACAAATGTGATATTTATTTACCAAACGACACAGTCAGAAAATCAGTCAGTCAGTCAGTCAGTCAGTCAGTCAGTCAGTCAGTCAGTCAGTCAGTCAGTCAGTCAGTCAGTCAGTCAGTCAGTCAGTCAGTCAGTCAGTCAGTCAGTCAGTCAGTCAGTCAGTCAGTCAGTCAGTCAGTCAGTCAGTCAGTCAGTCAGTCAGTCAGTCAGTCAGTCAGTCAGTCAGTCAGTCAGTCAGTCAGTCAGTCAGTCAGTCAGTCAGTCAGTCAGTCAGTCAGTCAGTCAGTCAGCGTATCACCAGCTCCTCTGCAGATGTCTGACAGTGATGAGTGACAGCTAACCTCCCTCAGTGCTATTTATTGATCAGCCAGAGGCTCTGCTGTGTGTGTGAGTGTGTGTGTGTGTGTGTGTATATGTGTGTGTGTGTGTGTGTCCTCTGTGTGTTGTCACTTGGGGTTCAGAGGTTATATATATTTATATATATATCTATATATCCTTTTCGGTGACCCCTGTTTGAACTCCGTGTTCGGCTCAGCAGGTCGGAGCAGACGGAGGCTGAGAGAAACAAACTGATTTAGATTATAGATTTAGATTTGAAAACCGAATCACCTCTTCATCCTTTCAGATCATCTGTTTGAACTTGAAGACTTTAATAACGTGCAGTTATTTAAATCCGAATGTTTCCATCTGCACACCGACGCTGCTGCTCAAGGTGAATCTAACAGAGCTGTCAGAGGACGTCCTCATTAATCAGAGATGTGCAGTTATCAATAATTAACAATAAATCACTGATGCTGATCAAGTGGTCGGACACTGTTTGATATAATTACAACGTAAACTAAATAGTAGTTTTACATTTGAATATACTGTGAGTGACGGACATTTATAACAGACACTCGGTGGGTCAAAGGTTATTTAATAGTTCACTGTGTCACACAAAGACGTCTTGTCAGTAAACAAATGCAGCTTGGAGTCACATTACCTGAGGAGGAGGAGGAGGGATGAGAACGTGTTGCAGCATCTGTCACTTAGACGTACTGTCCGTTTTCCTTTGGTGAACTTTCTATATAAAAATGTTTTCTAATAATGAATTGATTGTTATATCTCGTAGCGTGAGAGTACTGGAGACTCGTCCTTCCCTTAAAAAACCTCTCGACCTGAGGCTGGTGAGGAGGCCTGTGAGGAGGCCGGTGAGGAGGCCTGTGAGGAGGCCGGTGAGGAGGCCCCAGGTGTGAGAGTTTAAAAGACTGTAACACGCCATCGCTGAAAGACGCGGCGTGTGTGCTGAGTCAGCATCTCCCCGCTGAGCTCCGGAAGGAAGATGGTTCAATCTGCACAGGTGGATTTAATCCGAATTGCTGCCAAGAGGAGCTTGTTCAAGCCGGAGCTCCCTGTAGGTCACAAGCTTCTAGCAGATTGTCTGAAACTCCAGACAATAGTTCCACAGAAGCTCCCTTCAAGTCCTGTAGTGCTCCAATACTGACACCCTGTGGTCGGAAACAGTACTGCAGTACACTGAATAATTCACTCTCCTGCACAACGTCCCCCCCTGCTTTACCTTCTTCTGAAACCACATCCCTTTTCCAGCTCCTCTCCTCCTCTACTCATCATGTTCCCTCTCTCATTTCCTTTGTTAGATCGCCCTCTGCTGTCTGTAACATGTTATGACATCTCTATCTCCTTACAGTCTTTTTTTGTTGTGTTAAACAGTAATGTAATTCTTTCTTTCTTGGTCCGGGACAGTCGGACAGACAAACTGTGTCTGCAGAGTGTCAGTGTCAGGAGGACACTGAGCATGCTCAGTATCAGGTGGTGGACACTGAGCATGCTCAGGGGTTAAAGCAGCTCCTCCTTTCTCTTAACCTAAAATTCACGACGCTGTCGATCGTCGCAGCTGATTGTGTTGAACACACCTGTGAAAGTATTTTCAGGGCAAATTATTATCAATGATCAGAGCATCCACATTTCCTCTTCAGTTGTCTCGATGTCTCAGTACGACCACACGAGGGCGCTACAACCCAACTTGTTCTTTTCTTTCCATCCACAGTAACTGATAGTAAAAGATCGTTCAAAACATCAGAGGGGGCGTCAGAGGGGGCGTGTCCTTAAAGGTCACACCTCAAATGAGTGTGTTGCTCCCAGATGACTACTGGAATGAATGTAGGCAAAGAGACCTGCATGTGTGTGTGTGTGTGTGTGTGTGTGTGTGTGTGTGTGTGTGTGTGTGTGTGTGTGTGTGTGTGTTTGCACTGTGACCTTTCCTTCCTTTGGAGGCAATGGGCAGTCCATTACCCAGCATCCTTAGTGGGGCCAGCTGTCAGGGCCTCCATCCAGCGGTTTCCAGCTCCGACTGTGGGAAAGTGGGAACCCCGGTTTGTCCCATAAGACTCACTAATATCTAACAACCGCCCCCCCCCCTTTCTCATCCTGCTTCCTGGACTAAATGGCTAAATATAATACACCCGGGGCCCTGGACTTCCCGTCCGTCCCAAAATACGGAGTCCAAAACACAATGAGATTTACTTCCAGGTTTTCTTTCTCTCTGATGTTGTTGCAGGTTTGGAGTCTTTTCATGTGCTTACATCAACAAATGGACGGTTTAAGAAGAACAGTTGCAGAGAGATTTGGCACAAAAGTGTATTTGAAGGAGCTCTGAGAGTCCGATGAGCCTTAAATGGACATTGATGAAGAATCCTCAGGAGGTGTGTTTGTTGCAGGGAGCTGCAGCGGCGTGTTGAGCTGCAGCGGCGTGTTGAGCTGCAGCGGCGTGTTGCGCTGGCGTTAGCTGCATCCAGCACCCCTCTGCACCTGCATGCAGAAACACTGCAACTACTTCAACTAACTTCTTTGTTTTCTGGTCTGTTATCTCATATGTTCCCTCTATAATGTTTTCTTGCCTTGCGGCTGTAAATAAACGAACCCTCCGACAGATGGACGGGTTGGTTGCATGGCTGGCTGAGTACACACAGCACTTAACCCCATCGCTGGATACCGCCGCCATCAGCAGCAGGCCATTACTGTTCAGGAAATATGCTGAATTATTCAATCACTTCCTCTCTGCATCTCCACAGGATGCACAGGGTCCATTGAATACCGCCGTGTGTCTGCGTGTGCGTGCCTGCGTGTGCGTCGATGGCTCTGAGGTCAGACTTGTGTGTGTTATGAACTCCTGGTCCTGACCTACATTAGGTTTCCTGCTCGTCCGCTGGTCACAAGATGACGAAGAAAACACCAAAACCGAGTTCTAGTTCTTTGCAACGACTTGCAGGATGTATTTGATCCCCGTTTGCAGCTGTATGATGGTACTTTAATGTGACGTGTTGTCATTCTCATCCACTGACACCTTCTACACGGACGCATGAGGCTTGTTATCTGTGTGTCACACTGGCCGCTGCAACAGAAGGCTCTGTGAGTCTTTGTTCAACCAGCCACACCGTACTTCGGTATTTCTCTCACTGGAGTCTCAGATGAGTTTTAAAAGTAGGTGGGAAGAAACAAATAGTTTCTCTCAGTCCGTGAAGCAGCTGCACCTCTGAGCGGAGGCTCACGGGTCAGAACCAACATCAGCAGAGCTCAGAGATCTGTAGGTTCAGCTAATGTTGGTCCTACTTCAGATGATACAGATCTATAACACACTGGGACATGATCCGACTCCTGGAAGCTTTTACAGCACTGATGAATCCCATCCGGCTCCTTTAACTCGGACTTGTTGAAGATCTCAGCCTGCCTGGACCGTCTCCTCATGGGGACGGGGGACGCAGCTTCATGTGTTGTTGGAGTGAGAGACAAATCTGAAGACGGGAGACGGGACGGAAGAGTGAGAGTGGGAGGGAGGGATGGATGGATTGGAATTCCAGAGGACAGGGAGAGGAGTCACCCCAGCAGCAGAAACAGGAAGTGAGTTCCAACCCTCTCTGCTGACCTTTAGACCTCCGCTGATAACATTCCCACCCTCCCCCATCCCTCCCCAGGATGAACCCTCCCCCATCCCTCCCCAGGATGAACCCTCCCTCCCTCCCTGGATGTCTCTCTCTCTTCCTTGTTTCCTGTAGTTCGGTAGATCTCTGCTGCTCACAGCCTCTTTCAGTAGTTCCAACACCAGTTAAAGTTTATATATATTAAAGTAATAAGATTTATTATGTGGCTGGACAGATTCAACCTGCTGCAGCGTCACCGAGCAGCCGCGCCCTGAAGGACCTCAGATTTCACTGTAAATTGACTTTATTGAGACTCATGACATCCATCAATCATCAGGGATGAAAACATTCCATATTTCACACATTTTCCTCCCAATAATCACCGATCGATTACGTGAGATTGGAATGTGTCAGCAACTATTCAACATGCTGAAGTGTCCTTGAGTCGCGACCTCCCGGTGGCGCTGATGCGTCGCCGACCCCGACCTCCGAACCCTCTGAACCGAGTGTGTGTGAGGCCGAAGCCGCCGCTCTGAGAGTGTCAGAACCGCCTGTGCAAACACACAAGAAGGGTTGTGGGAGTGATTGACAGCTGTATGGGCGTTTGACGGACAGCAGCTTTGTTCCTGAGAGCTGTGAGACCGACTCCCAGAGCGCACGGTGACATCACACAAGTTGGCGAGGGTACGGGGTCGGCAGGTTGTCGGAGGGGGAGCAGCCCCTCACCTCTGGACGCTTCAACAGCGGGGTCAAAGGTCACGGCTGAACGTGGCATCACTCATCTGTCCGTCTCATCACTGGAGGGAGGATGCAGGTTTTTATTCTTCTGATGACTTGACTTCATGATTGTTTATAGAAGATGAAGATGATGCTTATTGTTATTATCTGTCACAGTGCTGCTGCTAACGAAGAATGATTGGGATCGTTTCGGGTGTTCAAACTCTTCAAACTTCACCAGATTTCATCCTTCCAAGTTTCGACAAACACTTCAGGAGACGGAGATCAGACACATCCTGAAAACATCGGTGTCACATGCAGCCAGGTCATGTGACCGTCGCCAACCACCACGGAGCCCCCTGATTGGTCCAGGTCAGCTGGTCGTCACCTCCCTCGTCAGCGACCGCCATCAGAGTGTGAACGAGCTTTGAGCAGCGTTGAGGTACGAAGACGTCGTATCAATGCACTAAGTTCAAATAGTCCTCGAACCAGGACGTTGTCGGAGTGTTTACAAGATAAGGTTCATAGATATCGAGTCAGTCAGGTGGTTCGCTGGACAGGATGTGAGAAGGTTGGACGCAGTGGAGGATCCTCAGACTGAGACACCAGAAGGACAGGAGGACGGCTGCAGGCGACTGGGTGGATGAGTTGGAAGAGTTGGTTCAGGCAGCGGATGGATTATATCAATGAACGTCCTCACTATGATGTCTGTACCAGTGTGTGTGTGTGTGTGTGTGTGTGTGTGGCTCCGGGGGTGGGGGGGATACTAAGAGCTCGGCTTTAATGCACTTTGATTTGAGATGATGAATAGACACGCACACACACACACACACACACACACACACACACACACACACACACACACACACACACACACACACATGTATTCACTGCTCTGGGAAGCCATTAGTGTGACCCAGCCTGATTACTTATTTATGGGCTCAGCAGAGTAAAAAAAAAAGGGGGGGGGGGGGTTGACTTCACCCAGATTTCATCACAGTCCGGGTTTCTAACAACGTCTCAAACAGTCCGGTTCCGTCCACAGCGTTCAACATGGAGAACTTATGGGGAGAGAAAGAGGTTTAAATCTCTTTCAGGTCCATCAGCTGATGGGCGGAGCCGAGCGGAATGACGGGGACCTGCGGTTCAGCCTCCAGGGTCTGCCAGGGGGCCCCGGGCCACATGTTTCATTCACCTTACAAGGCGTCACTGATCACTGATCTCAGGTTTTCAATTATTGATTCTTTAAATGATGACATATACAGTTGATTCAGTGACGCTGGATCAGATTTCCTGTGTTTGATGCTTGTGAAGGTTTCTGAATGTAAAATATCTGAATATAAATATAAAGGTCGTCAACCACTGCAGCCGGGGGTCTGCAGCTGGTTGGGGTCCAGTTCATGGACGTAGCCCTGAACCTTCTGCTCTGCTGCTACAGTCTCTGGAACATAGAATCAATGGTCACACGTTTGGTCAGTTTTCCTTTTATTGGATCATCTTCAGCCAGGAGGGGAGAAGCAGCCACACCGAGAGGA
>CAAKHC010009407.1:20447-33978 GCA_901007825.1 Macroramphosus scolopax | reverse complement strand
AGGGAGGGAGGGGGGGAGGGTAGAGAGAGGGAGGAAGGGAGAGGGAGGGTAGAGAGAGGGAGGGAGGGAGGGAGAGAGGGAGGGTAGAGAGAGATAGAGAAACAGCAGGAGAGAGGGGGTAGAGAGGGAGGAGAGAAAGAGAGGGAGGGAGGGAGGGAGAAACAGCAGGAGAGAGGGGGGAGAGAGGGAGGGAGAGAGATAGGGAGAGAGGGATGGAGGGAGGGATGGAGGGAGGGAGGGGAGAGAGAGGAGGACAGAGAGCAAACTTGCAAAGGGTCTTAATCTGCCACCACCAGGGCCGTAAATATAATATATAATGAGGGCTGACACACAGCCAACACCAAGTATATATATATATATATATATATATATATATATATATATATATATATAAAAATAATAATAAACATGTGATGTAGCAGACAGGGAACAACGTCCAGCTGTCGGAGCTGATCATCAACAGATGTAATAATAACCCGCAGCAACTTCTCACCAATCAATCAACCTTTACCAACGTAAGCGATCGCAGCCGTTCATCTGTTGTTCATCCTGTCGTCACTGAGAAAGAAAAGAAAAGAAAGTTCAGAGCAGTATTAGACATTATAGTAAAATTTAATATTTAGAAACATTTCATATATTTATCGTTCAGCCTTTCTTTCCCCAAATAAAGCAGCTACAAATCTGAAAGAATCTTCCACACATGCTCAATAGTGGATATATCTGGATAAACAGGGTTGTTTTCAGCTTCCAGAAACTGTGCACACAAGCAGGCGATGTGAGGCGGCGCGTCGTCACTGGATGAAAGGTGACATGATGGTGAAGGCACAACAACGGGATGCAGAACCTCATCACCCGTATCAGGAGTCCAACAACCAAGGAGATTATTCTCTGTATTTAACACCTCCGTAGCAACCACACACACTTAGGGGCGCCATGGGGGCAGTTGTGGGTGAGGTACCCTGCTCGTGGGCACTTCAACTCCACCACGTTCCTCCTGTCGGTCCAGGAGATCAAACCACCGACTTTTAGGTCAAAGCTGCCAGCTCAGGTAAAATAAATTAAATAAGCAGATCTACTCAGAAGCCCGATTTATGACTAATAATAAACCATGAAGACGACCGCATGAAGGATTCCAGACACCTGAGCATTACAGTCGGCCATTGCTGAAAGAGCCTCGACCCTTCAGAGCCTCGACCCTTCGGAGCCTCGACCCCTCAGAGCCTCGACCCTTTGGAGCCGGGCTGCAGGGATTTATTCTCCTTCAACCTCAAGAGCACTTCGGTCGGAGGTGGTCGGAGGCACTATTGACTAAAAGATGTGCTGTTCCATCAATATGTTCTTTAATTGGGATCAAAGGGCCCAAAACATGGAAGAACAACTTCAGACTAAAAGTAAAAAAAACGTGTTTGTATTCTGAATCTGTGTCTGGCTGGACGCTGCAGAGCGAGTGTTCTCTGTATCCGACTGTAGATTAGATAACGAGATGTTACACGTCCTCGTCGTACGCAGCGGTTAGCTGAGCTCTGGTCTGCATGCTACATCTCACATCAACATTCCGTTGCCTGCACGTGCAGAAAGCTTAACCCAATGTATAATCCATCCATCCACTGCTGAGATGAGCTGATTGCAGAAGAAGAAGAAGTCACCACAGAAGTTCATTGTGAGCTGCTGAGCTCTGCCTGCCTGTTATCTCCTCTCTGGGCTACATGCTCTGCTAGCATCCCGATAAGGAGTGCATGATGACAGTGAACCGTAGTCGAGGGGCTTACGGATTAGTCCACATGTTTATGTGTTACCGAACCGCCGTCGCTCCTCGTTCACCGTAGATCTGCTGCCTAATGGAGCCTGTGGCAGATCTCACGCGCGGCGGGTCGATGCGCTTGACAGAAGCAGCGATGTACTAACACATGTAGCGACACCATGGTTAGGAGGGGGGGTGGTGGTGGACTAAAGCCCCCTCACAATCAAACATGCATCAGTCCTTGTGCAGAGTTTGAGAAGAAGAAAGGGTCGATTATCTCTGTGGTTGTTGACGGAGGTGTTGTTGTGGTTTTCGGAGGCGGGGCCTGTGTGCATGATTGGTAGCATGACAGCTACTTAGATAATAGGATGTGCAAACATCCAGTGCACAAACACTGACTGATCTTTACACCGACGGAGGAGACACCAACACAAAAATGGCATTTTCATATTCCCTTTCATGAGGGAGTAGGAGGCATGTTGAGGGTTTTAATGTGACAATTAACCTTTTTCCTGCAAAACAACATGTCAGACGCGCTGCGCGTTTTTTGCTTTAATACGAGTGTGGCACGAGAACAACGACTTCGCTGGGACGAATCCAAGCTGCAAACACCTGAGACAAGGCTCGATATTCAGGATTTAAATGCACAGCTTTCGCAGGAAATCCCACATCACCGAGTCGACAGTACGATCAGTTAGATGCCATTTTTCTTGCCTTGCATGAATAAAAACCTGCTTTAACTTATACCCATTGGGGAGGCAATTAGCTTGCTCCCACCTGACTTTATTGTAAATGCAATATTAAAGAGAGTCTAACGATTAAATTTTCAAAACGTAAAAATCGATGCAGCTCCTGCTTTTGCTTGAATTCAATTAGTCATTTCTCTCAACCCTTATGTGCTTTGTATGTGATTGAGATGGATATTTAACCTGCACACCTCCAACAACATGCACGCAGTCGATATGTGCTGGTCCAGCCCCGCCCCCCCCCTCCCCCGGTCCCATCCAGCTGCATGCAGATGTAAACCTGTGGTAAGTGGAGGGCTGGAGGGGATGGATGAAGAGGGAGAGGGCTTAGAGAGTGCAGAGAAAGAGGGCACGCAACGATTAGGCTTCCATCCATATGGGCTGGAATGGAGTTGGGATGGGGTGTGTGTGTGTGTGTGTGTGTGTGGGGAGGGGGGGGGGATTACCCTGCACTGCTCTTAAAGCCCTTTAACTGCAAGTGAATTGATTTCTGAAAGGCCTCAACTCCGACGCGGATGGAGACGCAAGATGCCGTGAAGACGGAGCGAACTGCAGCGAGATATCAGATTAAAGCTCGGTGACATTAATCGGTGTCAGAGCTCCGTTAGCACGCAGAGTTCAACGAGGACTGTCTGATAATCCACAACTAATTGGGAGGGTCGGATGCTGTCATGTGTGTGTTTCCCTCCATGAATGTCCAGGTATCGATCGTCCACGTGGTGTTTCCAACAGGAACGTCGTGTGATCCCCTCTGACATCTGCTGCCTGTAATCCCTGCAGCGTTCACTTTGATCTGTGACACGTCACGCGGGGAATTTAACCCGCCGAAAAAATTATGCATTTATGTAAATGTTTGGCGTTGAGGTTTCTCCTGCTCGTGACACGCTTTCCCCCGAATAGCAGATCTGTTTTCATTAGGCTCCATCAGGCGGCAGCTGACGGAGCTCATGGAGGCACGTCGGCGGGTAAACATGTGGGAGGTGAACTGGCAGACATTAAAATAATAAATCTGGAGTTAATGAGATTTACAGGCGATAACAAGTCGAGATGACACAAAATAAAAACCGTTTTACTTTGCAGGAGTTTCCATTGTGATGTTCCGTCACACTTTCAAGGCAGCGTGCAGTTATTGAATGTTCTAGTGGGCGACGGCAGGGAGGCTGCGACGGTAATCCGACAGGGCAATCCTTCGTGTTAAAGGATAATTCCGCTGTTTCGTCATGTGTGGGGGGTTGAAAGAACTCATAGGGACCAAAATGATTATAATTGGTGCATGGCTCCGATCTTTATTATGAGTGTCTGACAGCATCTTAGAAAAGATCTGTGTTTGGTTCAGTTGTTGCAGGAAGTCAACAGGAGGTTGCAGTTGCCCTCTGATGAAGAGCATCCTTCCCAGAATCCTTTTACACACTCAAAGCGGACGAAAGGTCGGACTGCAACTCTCAGACGTCTGCTGACTTTCAGACACTTTGCACCTTCAGAGCAGTAGATGACTTCCACCGCTGATCACCAGGGTTCTCCATGAAAGTGTTTGGTTTCAGGCTCTTCTTATATAACAAAATAACTCATGAAACGAGGAATAATGTTGACTCAGTTCAGCCTCTCTGCCAGCTGACGTGTCTATAACCCATTCAAAATGTATAAAGGCATCATTATCTCCAAACTAATTGGATTATAAATCCACATTCGGACATTCGGGAGACTCGTGGCTCGGAGCTCCATCATTTGTAGATAGATTTGGTTAAAGAAAAAAAAGGCTTCTAAGCTGTTTCTTAAGGGCAGCCGACTGATTTCCACTCCAAGAGACTCACGCTCATTACATCAAGTCAGAGGAGAGGGAAGGACGGAGGAGCCATTACGAGCCACCCTGGACTCCACTTAAGGTCTTATTAGTCCGCGCTGGGCGCTCGTCGGGTGCCGGAGAGTTTAGGAGTGACATAAGTATATATCTCCGAAGTTACGGCATCATTTGGCACGGCAGTGATTTACTGAGGCTCGGATGAATTACAGTAGGAGACGAGGGGGGAGGCTGTCGGTCTGATCAGAGTCAGACGTGGACTGATATCGCAGTTAACTAAGTACTTATACAGTAGTTCTGTTGTCTACAGATTTGAAGTACTTGCACATGACTTGACATCAAACCTGGCAACTAGCAGAGGGTCAAAGGTCAACACATGACTTGCTTGTGACTTGGATATGTGTGATTGACTCCCACATGTTCATCCCTTCATCACATATGAGCTCAAATAGATATTTTCTTTTATTATCAAACCGATCGGATCCTTGATTAATATTTATAATTTAAAACATTTTTAAAACACAATCAAGAGGCTGAAAAGTTGTATTAAAGGTGTTTCAAGCTGATGTCCTTGACTGTTCTCTGGGACAGCAGAGTTCTTATCTTCACTCAGACCCTGTCAATAATCAACAGAAACACTCAGGTGTTCTTGACTCTGCAGTTTACTGGAAATTCCCACCTTTTGGTGAGACATGTGAAGAAGCCGGTCCCTTGAGGGGGGAAATCCATACAAAGGCTCCCCTGGAAGGTGACATGTTTTGCATGATCCTTCCAGTTCTTTGAAACTCTGCTCTGCATGTATAAATAGAAACAGATGACCTGAAATATCAGATGGATGAGTTACTCCACCAGGGGCACCAGCGCTCAGGGGTCACCCAAGAGGTTCAGGAGGATTATGGGTATTTACCAGCGCCTTGGGTGACGAGAGAGACGTGCACGGCGCCCTCTGAGAAGACATGGACGCCGTCCATGTGGTGTGATTGCACAAGAAGCTGTTATGAGGAGAACAAACTCTAAAAAAGTGCAGGAGGAGATTTAATAAATTCATACACGTCCAAAGAATATCACTCACATTCATACCTAGAGAGCAGAAGGTCGCCTAATCACATGACTTCTACGTGATTCTTGGACATCCTGTGGACATCCTCAGGAGAGCCTGAATTAAAGTTAGTTTATGGCTTTTCGGGGATCTTGTGCAGATGTCAATGAGAAGACGTATGTGTTGTTGTGAGTTGAAATCTGGTGATTGTATGAGTGTCAATGACATTAAAAACATATTTCTTAAACATCCCTTAGACATCTTCAAGAGGAAACATTTGCAGGAATTAATTAACAATAAATACTTGGCTCCAACACACACTATCACATATTTCTTCTTGTGTTGAGATTTGATTTAATGCATTTTAATTCAATGCAGATTTCTCCCATTACAATGCATTTTCCTAATGTGAAGCAATATAATAAGTATGACTCGTTATTTGGCTTTTCTGCAACAAGTTGTGCAACTGTTGTTGCTCTGAGCTCCTCCTGCATCAACTACATCCAGTTCATAGTTCGCATTCCTTGAGGGTATCTACGGAGACAGCCTCCCTCCCGTTAGCTGGCCTCAGACCACGTCACATTCGCCTCGTGGAAGCGGGTGGACGCAACCTGCACAACAACACCGGAAGAAGGAGAACTTGGTGAGAAAGTTTTATCCTCAGAAGCAGCGATGCACTCCCACATGAAGCACCTCGTCCGCTGGGCTCCCGTGCAGCGGGAGAGGACACTTGTCCGGAAACTTTGGACTGTTTCTGCACAGCAGCGTGTCGCAGGAGCTGCAGGGTCGCGTGCATCTGCAGACAAACACCAGTCTGTCCCCGCGCGGTGCTGCAGGAACTACGCGTCGGACGCGGTGTACCGCCGAGCCTTCGCCGCAGCGAGGGACAAGCCGGAGACCTACTGGGCTGAGATGGGACAGGACATCAACTGGTTTCAACCCTGGACCAAAACGTTGCACGTTGAGGACCCAGTGTTCCCAAACTGGTAGGAACTCAGTGTTACAAGCGGAATAAAACACAGAATCATAATCGCATCACAATGAAACCACGTGACCAACTAATCATTTTTTAATGATGATGAGGGAAACAAAGACATGAAAACCTCCCAGGATTCTTCATTTACGGCCCTGAACGTTTGTAGAATTAAATCACATTGGGTGTTAATACACTATTAGAATAGTATTATATATTTATTTAACTATTGTCCCCATGATTAATTAAATTCATTAAGTGCAGGTGTGTTGATCGTCACTGTTTTTTTTTCTGTGAGCCGAAACAAATAAAACTATTAGTTTGAGAATGTTCCAGGAAAACAAAGTTACGTTTGTCATTAACAGAACCTCTTAAACAACAAATCTTTGGTCCCATAATAATATAATAATAAAATCACTGATCACTTCCGGAAGCCATTTTTTATTTGGCTAACACAACAAAAACATTTTTAGCTAAAGCAGTTTTCTTTCTGACATTTGTGAAATAATACAAATCTGGAAATATCTTACAATTGTGATAATTAAAACCTTTTTGTTTCTTTTCAAAGTTTGGCTCGTATCTAATGTTAGCTTGGAAAAATGCTCTTTGTTAGCTCTCTGCCCAAAACATTTGCTGGAGAATAAATTTCACCTTAGCAGCCCAGCGATATCTTTTACTGAAGATACTTGAGACAGAAATAAGTCAGTAATATTAAATGTACAAGGCTTAATTTAAAGGTTTGTTCCAACTTTAATAGGGAAGTGTTGTCCTATTAGCTTAGTACTATTGTTTCCATTGAGGTTAGCGAAGTAGCAAACATTATCTTTATCATTTTCATGACCCTTATTAATATTATTACTATATACTTTATAATATTTAACATATCAGTATCTGTGTGTGTAGCAATGTGATGTTCCACTTTATTGTGAACAAAGTATCGTACATGTTGGACGTTTTGTTTTGAGCGAAGCGGGTTAGCATGACCGTTATGTTTTAGCTAGCAGCGCCTACATCTTACTAAAGTCACAACAAACTTTTAAGTCAGGCGTCGTACGTTAAATCTAATAAGAGTAGTGATTCTGTCATGTGATTGCTTATCTTTCTGCCCTCAAATTTGATAGATTGGATTAAATATAGATATAAAGTTTAAATTAGTTCATACAACGGGGCTCAAGGTTCGGGGAAGAACCCAAATTTTGCAGTTCCCAAGTGTGACCAGAGAAGAGCTGATTGTGTATGCAGAGACGGGTCCAAGGTGCATTCAATCACTCTCTGAAAAGACTCAGGGATATACAATTAATTCAATTTATCTTGCGGGCAGCCGGCCGTCATCAGAGCGTGCAGGCTGGTTAAAGTTTTATTGTAAATGCAAGCCAGCCTCCACACACACACGCACACAACGAGACACACACACCGACACACAACCCACACACACAACACACTCCAACCACTCCTGCTTTGAAAATGTGAAAATGACTTTCCCTCTTTGTTTGTTTGTTTGGCTGGTGGGGTTCCACCTTCAAGCCGGCTGCTACGGTTCAGATAAAAAAAAAATGAAGGTCACGGCCGGCGCGTCTTCAGCTCCCAAAACAGCAGATTCCAGACACCATCTGCTCCACCTGCGTGTCCTCTTACACCATATGCAGAGCTCCGCCACGACTTGAAACCAGTCTTATCAAGTGCATCGATTGAATCATGTCGTCTTCCATTTCCTGCGTGTTTGATAAAGGCGATAACCTCGTTTTTAATGCACTTTAGAGGTTATACTTATTTATACATGTGAGATGCTCATAGTGGATCTTACTATAACACATTTTGTCTGTTTGTCAGGTTTGTCGGAGGGAAGTTGAACATGTGCTACAACGCCGTGGACCGCCACGTGGAGGGCGGCCGTGGAGACCAGCCTGCCGTCATTTACGACAGCCCGGTGACGGGAACTAAACAGATAATCACTTTCAGGGAACTTCAGGACCAGGTAATTGGCAAAATACCAGGTAGAGAGCTGAATACCTTGTTGTTGGACTTTTTGAGGCACTCAAGTTGTAATTTGTCAGCGCTGCGGCTCGATAAGTATTCATTTTCCATTCTTCACCTGAGACAGTTTTGCTGTGGCAGCTGGATTGAGCCGACATTAGCATATAATTGTATGAAGAGGGGAACAATAATCCACCAGACTTGACTGATGTTTGGTCCGAACTTATGCAACATACCGTTCTTTGTATCCTGTGTCAGGTGTCCCGGCTAGCCGGAGTCATGGTGAAGAACGGCGTGCAGAAAGGGGACCTGGTGGTCATCTACATGCCCATGGTGCCCCAGGCCATGTTCACCATGCTGGCCTGTGCACGAATCGGCGCCCCACACAGCCTCATCTTTGGCGGCTTCGCTTCCAAAGAGCTTTCGATCCGCATCAGCCACGCCAAGGTTAGAAAACGACAGCCGTACGATCTCCACGGAATCAGTGTGACCTCTCAAATATAACTTCTTTTGATGCATTTAAGCTGAGTAAAGATCACGTTTTCTTTTAATAACATGCTCCATTTTCGAAAATATATGGAAATCTAAAAAAGCGAAAAAGCCGCCCGAGGCTTCTTTGTTTCTTTAATTTCATGATGAATAATTCACGGTGCAAAGCGCCGCCGCCAGTACATCTAATTCCTAACTGATTCCTGTGTTTTCCAGCCCAAGCTGTTGGTGACAGCTTCATTTGGAGTCGAGCCAGGCAGGAGAGTGGAGTACATTCCTCTGGTGGAGAAGGCCTTGGAGCTGAGCTCTCACAGGCCCTCTAAAGTCCTCATCTACAACAGGCCCAACATGGTGAGCAGCACAAAACACCGGGACGCTCAATTCTGACAATGCGGTGTCACGTCAGCCCCGGCTGGTGGCGTGAAAATATGTAAATATATCTGATTTATCCGCCGGAGCCGTCAAATCTACAAGAGAGCATTTAATTATTCAGACGAATATGAATGTATTTTATTATACTAGAATATAAAGGACTAAATTAACTTTATATTGATGTTGCAAATTCTGGCCGAGCATCAATTGACACAATGGAAGTACAGCTTGTTCAACTAGCTGGAACAGAGTGAAAGTATGTGCAGAATGTTTGCAGCCTCTGAAGGGATGAAGCCTCCCGTCATCTGCAGCCTGGCAGGGATTCTGTTATCCGGCAGGCTGAGTCGAGTCATAACACACAATAATATACACACAATAAGATAACATTGTCTGCACAGGCGAAAAAGAAAAACACTTCATTTTGACCTCCGTGTTGTAGTCGGCTAGCGTTTGTTTTTCTGCAACCTGATCTACATTACAAGACTGCTGTTATCTGGTTTCTGTCCGTGCAGCATCTTCTTCTGGAAGATACACAGGGTGGATATGTGATTGTTATCACTGAGCTCAGAGGAAATTCACCCCCTCAAAGTCATGTGAAGCGCTGCTTTGAAGGTGGCTGCTGCTACTGCTGCTTGAGGACCTAAAGCATTCAGTCAGCGGGCGATTATGGGTCTGTGAGCACGGCTCCCAGCATGAAAGCCTTGTTAAATACGCCAAGTTTCGGTCTGGGCTTGGCTGTGGTGAGTGAGGAAAAAAAAGAGGCGTTCGGGAGAGGTCGGGGGTTTCATGGGCCTCGAGAGTCCGCCACTTTTAATACAGCATTCGTCTCAAGTCGGAGGGAAGCCGTGACTGCAGTCTGCAGGGGCGATTAAATGTTGATGTAAGTAAAGTATCACAGAGATTTACTGAAGTTTGGAATGAGACAGGTGTTGGCAGTGGTGAATACGGGAGCATGGATCTATGACATAAATAACCTTTGCTGGCGGCGAGGGATTGTAGAGACTTTTAAATGTGCATGAACGCCAAAGACGACAGATGAAGGGCTTCAGACGCCTCGGCAGCATCGAGCAGAACGATGCCAACGACTCGTTCCCAATGTTCCCAGACCAGACCAAACAAATTCCAGATGGCCATTCTTAACCTCTTTTATATTGTCAATGAGGAAGTCTTCCTCTTTTGTGTTTTAGGAGAAAGTGTCAATGAGCCCGGAGTTGAGTCTAGACTGGGAGGAGGAGATGGCAACCGCCCGGCCTCACGACTGTGTTCCCCTTCCCTCCAACCATCCTCTCTACGTCCTCTACACATCTGGGACCACTGGAACACCAAAGGTTTGTTTGCATTCCTCAGGGAATCAGATGGGAGTCAAAGAGAAATATCCCTTTGACTCCGCGAAATGTAAACACCATCGTCCCGACATGCCCTGTAAATAAGACGGAGCATTTCCACTGCTGGAGCTGCAGCTCCGGCAGGAGATAAATACCTGCAGGCGGTTTCCAAATGGAAATCCTGGGGCTCCTTTTGAAATAGCTTCGTTTTGTCTTTGAACTGCAGATGATATGAAATACCCACCTGCCGGCTATTTCCTGAGCTTAATGGTGATGATGTTGCGTCCTCTCCGTTTTTGTGAGCTGCTGTGAATTTCCTTCTTTGAGATGTAATTGTGACCAGGAGGATTTCAGGGGAACATTATTTTTCTTCAGAAGTGTTTAAATAGTTTCATAAAAGCAGTCGTTTGGAAATCCAGCCAGCATCCCTCCTTCAGCAGAGCTCAGAGTGATGTTATTCCAGTGCGAGATCTGTAACTGGACTGATGTTTGTTTTTCCTGCTCTCGTTCCCCAGGGTGTTGTGCGAGACACTGCAGGGTATGCAGTGATGCTGAAATGGACCATGTCAAATATTTATGGACTCAGCCCCGGAGACGTAAGGCAACCGAGCATCCGCTGCTGACTTGCTTTAGTACAAAGAGCACACAGTCAGCATGATTCTTGGAAGAAGATTAGATCATAATGCATCTGTGTTTACATTTCATCACTTCCGATTTATGCTCTCGCCGATTCGCTGTGTTTGACTTGTTGCAGGTTTGGTGGGCAGCGTCCGACCTGGGCTGGGTGGTCGGTCATTCATACATCTGCTATGCTCCTCTGCTCCATGGTAACAGCACTATTCTCTATGAGGTGTGTCTTTTGTAGACTAGGTTTAATATTTAAAACTTCACTCCAGCATCACTGAAAGAAAAAACAAATGTGCAATGAAAACCTGCCCGTTCGTATAAAACATGGGAGGAGTAAATCTGCTTCACAGTGGTTTTAATATCGTTGGTTACCTGCTTTCTGTAGTTGATTTACTTGGTCTCTGCTACTCTAATTGACACTGTCTCCATGTTTGGACTGCACATGCCCCTGTGAGGATTTATGTTCTCTCTAATCCAGCTTCAACCTGCAATATCTATATACGCCGATGACTCACCGCTGTACATTGGTGTAACATCCTGATTGATTCCCTCACTGATACGAAGCTGCACCACCGGGCTATTAAATCGATCTGCTTCCCTTTTTATAATCACTGTTTTCATCCAGCTGGCTCATGTGAGTCCTCTTGTTGTAGCAGCGTGTCTTAGTTCGCGCGTGGTTGCCGCACAAATATTTAACCGACACAAATATTGATACGGAGCAAACATGGCAGACGGACTGCGGTTCTCATTTACCTGCAGTGTTTGTTTTATCGTAGTGAGCGGCTTGTTGAGTAGCAGGGTAGAACAACCACAACACAGAGGTGTTTGCCTGCAGGCTTCTCGCGTCCACATCTTCTAGATAAAAAAATATTCCCATAGTGCAACTGCATTTTTTAATTCTTTGGATTTTCTGAACAGCTGCTCAATTCGTCTTCATGCAGTTTTTTTTAAAAATCACATTCTGATCTTTGTGTGTGTCAAATGTATTTGTTCTGTAAAGAGACACATGTGATGTGATTTCCAGGGTAAACCCGTGGGGACTCCGGACCCCGGGGCGTTCTTCCGTGTCCTCTCCGAACACGGAGCCTCCTCCATGTTCACGGCGCCCACCGCCCTCCGAGCCATTCGCCAGCAGGACCCCAACGCTGACGTCGGGAAAAATTACCCTCTGACCAGGTAGACAACAAATACAATAGAGCGGGCGCTAAAAAGTCATTGTATCTGTATCTCAGCGTCTTGTTCAGGAGTGAGGGTAAGCTGCAGCGCGTGGTCAAGAGGCCGGTCAGGGGTTAGTCAAAGATTAACAAGGAATAAGATGTTGGATACAAGCCCCTGGAAAGAATTTCCTCCAAAGAAGTGACTGGTTCTTAAACTCAGACTACAACTGCATCTGAAGAAACTCCATGTGAGGAGGCGAGGACGCCGCAACCTTCATGTGAAGGTTGATCTCTGAAGCTACAGCGGTTGTGTGTCAAAGTGTCTGCACAGCCCGTCCTGTCCTTGGTCTCCCACCCTCTCTGGATACGGACTCCTCTTTCTACACTCACAGTCAGCACACTCAACCCCTCGATCACGGTGTTTAATCCAGATAACTGCAGCTTCTGCATCGAGTCCTGTGGCTGTGAATGTTTCTCCTGCTGCTCTCCACCGTTCAGGTGAAGGTCACATGTAGCAAACATTTGCCGAGCTATTAGTTCGGTCCTGAGAGTCAAATACCCGCCGAGGCGATCACCATTGTTAATTTTGTCTGTGCAGAGCAGAGAAACTTGGACCTGTGGGGGGGTTGTGAGTGTCAATACACCAATTTTCTTTCAGTTCAGCGGTCTGAAAATGCCTGTAAGCCTACAATCATAAAGCAATTCTGAGTGCGGGCGACCTTTGGCCCCGGTAAAAGATTCAGTTACTCCGGGGCTCTGTGCTGAATTTCGACAGCGCGGCTGCTCACTGTGCTGAATGCAGAGCGCCTCTTTTTTTTTTTCGGAGAAGCAGAGGAAATTATTTTCTGGTGACGGTCTCGCCTCGAGTATTGATATCGTTTATCTTCTCAGGCGTGACCCCGTCGCAGTCAGTCATTGTTTGTGTGTACACTTCCTCGTTCCTAATGTGTCCTCTCCCCTTGAAGGAGGCAGGTTGGTGGAAGATTACTGAGCGGGATAAAAACACGTCGCCGTGTAGCACACACACACATTTCAGTCGACTCTGGGAGTTTGTTCCAGATATGTGGTGCCATTTAAAAACTCCTCTGTTGTTTAAGTTTGACACTTGGGACAGGAAGCAGACGTGTCCCAGACTATCTGAGATGTCTGGAAGGTTCAAAATACGGCAGAAGACACCTTCAGTTTTAGTGGCAAAGAGGCATTTAGTGTCTAATATTCTTATAGGAATTTGTTATTTGTGTTATTTACTTTCATTGCAGTAGATTCAGCGGGTCTGGGGGGGGGGGGGGG
>CAAKHC010009406.1:3355-13533 GCA_901007825.1 Macroramphosus scolopax | reverse complement strand
GCGATGAGCTGCAGCGATCCAACGGAGGTGAAACAGTCCCGATGGAGCTGATCTTCACACCCAGGTTTCCTCCGTGAGGTTCGAGAGCTGCAGGATGTTTCTCTAACGTGCCTTCATGTTGTCGGGAGCAGCCCGGTGCTGCAGCGCTGCTGCTACGACCGGCGGTGGGATGCAGCCGGTCCGGTTCCCCGCTCGGGTGAATCATTGATCACAGGCAGCAGGCCGGGAGGCCCAATTATGTTTGTCCTCACAGACGGATGAAGACAGGCAGCCGGGCCTGATACAGCAGACCTCAGCATCCCTCCATCTTCATCTTCATCTTCCACCTGCTTGACAATAATCACATTTGAACAGAGACTTTATTTCAGAGTGATATTTAACAGACAATGCAGTTATTTTCTGATGTCTTTTCTCGTCTCTAAAGCTTTAAACGTTGATTATCCCTTCAGCTGACGTTGACCGTGCTGTCCCTTGTTCTCTCCTCCCCCCCCCCCCAGCGTCTGTCCAACGGCTCCCTGGAGTCGGCCCACGAGGCGAGCCAGGTGGTGGAGCTCCAGGACCTGCTGGAGAAGCAGAACTACGAGCTGGCCCAGATGAAGGAGCGCATGTCGTCCCTCTCCTCCCGGGTCTCCGAGGTGGAGCAGGAGCTGGAGACCGCCCGCAAGGACCTCATCAAGTCGGAGGAGATGAACAACAAGTACCAGAGGGACATCAAAGAGGTTACAGCACATCGCTCACTCAGAAAAAAAGACTCGCACATTTGCAAGGCAATAACGGCTGCGAGAGAGAGACATCAAAGCAGGCGAGCGGCGGCCTATAAACAGCCTCTATTAGCATGCAGTCAAACAGCGTCTCCCTCCTCCTCCTCACTGCATCACTCAGTCACACAAACACAAACTATTAACGGAGCTGCTTTGTTCTAGAAGAAAAGTCACACACTGAGGATGCAGACTGACGTCTCCTTGTCTCCTTGTCTCCTTGTCTCCTTGTCTCCTTGTCTCCTGCCCCCTTAAACACCTTTTTCTTCAAGTGTTGTCGACAAACGATGGGAATGTTTGAGTCCAATCAGCGGCTCGTTTAAAGCCCGTCAGTGTGAAGTGGACCTGCTCTGAATATGAGCTGATCCCCTCCTAAAGCCCCCCCGGCTGAAATGACTATTGATCGCCACCGATGCTGGCAGAGGAAGCTGTGACGGGGCCGTGTGGCGCGAGAGCAGCAGTCTGTTCGGCTCGCCACGGCTGTTATATTCTCGCAGCCGCGTGTGCCTGCGTGGCGTTTACCGTCTGCAGGAAATGAACCCGCCGAGTCGCTTCGCGAGATAGAAGATCTCAGCCGTGTTTCTTCCTCACGGAGCTTTAGTGATCGTCGTATTAGATATCTGGCGTCTGTGCACATGCGGACTGCAGCTGCCAGTGGCTAGCGTTAGCAACTGCTAGCTCGGAGGAGGTCTGAACCGAGTCAGTGTAGCTTTGAAATGATGTTTAAACAGCTGAAACATCATTTCAAAGCTACGCTGACTCGGTTCAGACCTCCTCCGAGCTAGCAGTTGCTAACGCTAGCCACTGGCATAGAATTGAAATTGATGCATCGGTCTGCGTGAAGCTTCAATCAGCCCAAAGAAATCCACAGTCAGTCAGTCCAACCTGTGCAGATGTTAGAGCAGGAAATGCATGCATGCAAAGTACGTCTTGATAAGTCCGCTCATCATGTTCTGTGTTTGCAGGCCATGTGTCAGAAGGAGGACATGGAGGAGCGGATCGTCACGCTGGAGAAACGCTACCTGAGCGCCCAGCGGGAGTCGACGTCGGTGCACGACATCAACGACAAGCTGGAGAACGAGCTGGCCAACAAGGAGGCCTTCCTCCGACAGGTCGGTACAGCCACACCGGACGCTCTGTGTTCTTGCTTTAGCAGGAGAGCAGCCGGCCAGGAAACCTCTTGACATTTCTGTCGTAATGTCGGAGGAAATGATTCCTGGTAGGAGGAATTTAGATGTTTGCTTTGAGCAGATGGCTGGAAACTCGGTCCCGTAATTGATGCGATGCTGTTTGATCAAACTCCTCGCGGCTGATTGGATGAATGTTTGAGTGACGTTATCGTGTGTGCCGGCTTGATTAGGAATGAGATGCATGCACAAACAGAACGGCCGGAGTAGCTCATGGACGCACTGACACACAAATAACGGCGAGGAAAACGACGTCCCCTTCCGAAGGGCGCTTAGGGAGGCTGCTGCAAATAAAACCCGGTCGTCCCTCCACAGCTTCACCTCGAACACCAGCGGGAGTGTTGATACAAGTACAGGCAGAGAATATCTCTGACACGCTCGACACAACACTCCAGTCTAATTATCCGGTATTGAGCTGCCAGGCTTGATGCTGTATAGAGCAGCAGCATCTGGCACCGACGGCGAAGGCTGCGGAACCATAAAAAGATCCCAACCGCAGCCCGTCTGTTTGCTTTACTGTATTCTGGGTTTCATTTCGGTCCGAGCGATGCAAGTACTGTAGCTGGATTCTGAACAGAAGAACCGCCGGGATCTGCTGAGTAAAAGTTGTCACTTTTGGCAAGTGCAGGGCCGCAGCCAGTCTGACTCGTCATGGTGCTATTTTGAAGGAGGTTGGAGGCACCGAGCCAGAGTTTCCTACTGAAGACGGAGCTCTGTGGTTCTATTTTCTACCAGGCGATGAAGCTCGAAAAAGAAGAGGAGAAGAATCCACTTTCACACAAGATCCTTTGTTTTTTGGGTCATGTTATTCTCCGTCGGGAAGACGTAAACACGATACACCGTCCTATAAATATCATCAGGCGTCACTCGAAACAGACTATTGACTGAGATATCCGATGAAGATCTCCGAGCCGGTGGAGGTTTTAGTTTTAAAGCACAAATGTTTCTGTTAGTTTTATAATTTCATGATGACGTGAACCTCCACAACATCGTCAGCTTACTTCAAGTCAGTTTAACAGAGTCTTACTGAGTCACCTGGTGTCGTGACATGAATCTGATCCAATGAACAGCTGGGGCGGACTAACAGCCAATCAGGGCCAGTGGGCGGGACTAACAGCCAATCAGGGCCAGTGGACGGGACTAACAGCCAATCAGGGCCAGTGGGCGGGACTAACAGCCAATCAGGGCCAGTGGGCGGGACTAACAGCCAATCAGGGCCAGTGGGCGGGACTAACATCCAATCAGTGTTGTCAAGCTGTGCTCCGTTTCTTCTCGTCATTAACCAACATTGTATTTTGACCCAGCTCCAGTCTTAACAACCAAATTGGCACGTCGTCGTGGCGACGCATCATCGTTGACTTAAGATGACGTTAGAATCATTGATCAATGATTGGAAGATCATCGGGACGGAATCATTGCTTCTGTCTTGTTCTGCAGATGGAGGAGAAGAACAGGCAGCTGCAGGAGAGGCTGGAGCTCGCCGAGCAGAAGCTCCAGCAGACCATGAGGAAGGCGGAGACGCTGCCGGAGGTGGAGGCCGAGCTGGCCCAGAGGATAGCAGCCCTCACTAAGGTACAGGAACACACACACCCTCCACTCCGGATCGTTCTGTCATGACGTTTCAACGTGTCCCTCTCCTCTTCCCCCGGCAACATAGTCTGACTCCAGCTCCTCTTCCTCCCCTGATGATTATCACTTTGTTATGGAAGCTAAACTCCAAGACATGAGCTCCATTCTTAGGAAGGTAGTCCCACAGGGCCCGGCAGCTGCTGCCGCCTCCCGTAGAGAGCCGGCTCCATTCATCTCTCCTATTAGTGTCTTGTGGCGAGTGTGTGAACTGGGATCTTCTGGCTCTTCGTCCGCCGTGGGACAGCTGCATGGCACTTCTGGCTGGAGCTCAGCACTTGGCAGCGCGGGAGCAGCTCTCTCTTCCTCTTCCTCTTCCATTCTGTCTTTTGGGTGCCTCATCTTCCATCTCCTTCCTCGTCCTTTCAATCAGCTCTGCTTAAAAGAAATGATTTCCTGGGTTAGAGGCTGTAGCTTGTGTCGTCGCCGCCGCTTCGTCTTTGTTGCCCTCTCGGCTGTCTGACAGGATCTCTGTGCCCAGTTCTGTCCTGTGTGTGCTCTGATCCTCTGTAGGCGGAGGAGCGTCACGGCAGCATCGAGGAGCGAATGAGGCACTTGGAATGCCAGCTGGAGGAGAAGAACCAGGAGCTGCTGCGGGTGAGTCACATGCGGAGGCGTTGTGCCATTGTGCAGCGCCTCGCCTCGCTCGGGCAGCCACTCCCGCATGAAGCCTGACAGCTTGAGGTGGCCGATGCCACGATGTCTGATTTAACACAAACACCACCGACGAGTTGGGCGCTCGGCGGAGCGCAGACCTCCGCCAAGGCTCGTGTAATATGTCCTCCGAAACGAGTGGAAAAGATTTATCGGATTATTCTCTGGCCCGTCCTTCCACCACGTTTCACGATGATCGGCCTGGTAGTATTTCTGCTTCGTCCCGCTGACGGAAAACCAGATTCAGACCCTCTCGTGTTCTTTCTCCTCCATCCCTCGATGGAAAGTATCTCCAACATCCACCCCCGAGGCCACACGGCTCTCTAGGAGAGCCTTAACTAACATCTTCATCGCCCCTCCAGGCTCGTCAGAGAGAGAAGATGAACGAAGAGCACAACAAGCGGCTCTCGGACACGGTGGACCGGCTGCTCACCGAGTCCAACGAGCGGCTGCAGCTGCACCTGAAGGAGAGGATGTCGGCCCTGGAGGAGAAGGTTCAACACGGCTGCATGAACATCTACGAGTGTTAGTTCTAATCAACAAACACTCACTGACGATGCTTTTCTTTCCTTCACACAGAATTTACTAATTCAGGACTCGGAGGGCTACAGGAAGCAGTACGAGGAGTCGATACACGACAAGGTGGGTGTGATGAAGATGCTGTACGGGTTTAAACGGGGGATGACTTAATCGAGTAGAGGAAATAACGAGGTTGCTTTGTTGGCGTTGGCGCCGCCGCTTTAAATATTCATGGGCTTCCCGCGAGGAGGACGAGGATGGAGAGGAGATTCATGAGTCGTAGTCGTGTGTCACTTCACAGTGGGACTCACAGTAATGTCAGGGTGGTGTGAAGATCAGGGAGGAGCTCTCTCTCTCTCTCTCTCTCTCTCTCTCTCTCTCTCTCTCTCTCTCTCTCTCTCTCTCTCTCTCTCTCTCTCTCTCACGCTCCTGTAACGGCATCTTTGTTTCCTCCAGACACATCTGGCGGAGGAGATTGAGAAGCTGCGGTCGGAGCTGGACCAGTTCAGATTGAGGGCAGGCTCCCTCACAGAACCCTCCCTGTCCCGGTAGGTTTGCTAGTGTGTGAAATGAAATGTTGTCCATTGTTCACGGAGCTCCACCTTGTGTGACATCAGACCCGAGCGTGATGTCGAGGTATAATTCAGGCTTCTGATTGGCCGACGTGGCTCCAACGTGCGGGTCATATACAGTATCGCTGCCTGGTGGTTCCGCGGCTTCACACTGTGTTTAAATGGTTTTGGTTAGCGGAGGGGAAAAAACCCAGTTCCTGTTTTGGACCGGCCTCTAAAGCAGGAAATGATGGTGCACGAAATAAAGCAACAGCACTCAAGAAGAAGAAGATGCTTTGAACGTAACAGGAATTTAGGAACTCCGATACAAAACCAGCAGCTCTGTTATTTAAACCTGAACAATTTTCTCCTCGGTGATATTTAAAAAAAAAAGCAAAGCGTGGAGCTCTGCCGTTCTAATGTATCATCACTAATGTGTTGACTGTGGCAGCCTCCTCCCGAGACAATCTGCAGCCACAGACGCATGCATAATGCTCTGATCCTCCGAGCTACACCACATTACTGTGACTATTAGGTACGCTTGAAGTACCCAGACACAAGATTGGATGACTTTCACTGTCTGCATAAACAGACCATAAAGTCTTTGTTGTGTCTCCTCATCTGTGCTGCTTCACAGCCGCCCAGGTTTCGGATATTCTTCATTATTTCGTACGACTTCGACTAAAAGATCCTGTTTTTCCAGGTCTCATCTTGACACGTCGACGGAGCTTCGGTTCTCGTTGGGGTCGTTGGCTGAGACCCAGTCGGACCACTACCGCTCAGCCAAGGTGATACGCCGGCCGAGGAGGGGGCGGATGGGCCTGCGGGACGCCAAGGTGAGACGCAGGGACTCCGGTTACAGGCCCCGTCCAGTCAGCAGAAGTCAATATCGTGCAATCGTTAACCCTTCCTCTTCCTCGTCCTCGTCCCTGCGTGCAGGCGAAGTCCCTCGGGGAGCACGAGTGGCGCTCCCAGCAGCTGGGGGTCCTCGGCGGCCACCCGTTCGAGAGCGACACGGAGATGTCGGACATCGACGACGACGACCGGGAGACCATGTTCAGCTCCATGGACCTCCTCTCGCCCGGCGGCCACTCCGACGCACAAACCCTGGCGATGATGCTGCAGGAGCAGCTGGACGCCATCAACAAGGAGATCCGGTAACCCGACACGCGATACATCAAACCTATTGATCAGACCTCTGTGGACTTCTTGATGCGTGAACACGAGTCAGGCAGTCTGATCTTCCTCGTTAATGCTGTAATCACCTTGTACTGCTGCGTATTAAAAACCCCGGGACGCCTGCAGCTCCACTTTCTTTACTTCCAAGGTTGTCGACGTGCTGATTTGCATCGCCGGCACGGAGCCACGTCGCGTCTCAGGAAGTGTTTATTCACATCCGACCGCTCTGATTGTGATCATGAATCCTGGCAGCTAATTACAGCGTATGCTTAAAACTAATGACCTGACTTCTAGTGTTTTATCTCCTAATTAATGTCGTTCCATCACGGCCCCGAAGATCTGCAGAGAACCTGAGTGTGATTGATCGTCTGTACATGTGACCTCCTCCTCCTCCTCCTCTCTCCACAGGCTGATCCAGGAGGAGAAGGAGTCCACGGAGCTGCGGGCGGAGGAGATCGAGAACCGGGTGGCCAGCGTCAGCCTGGAGGGCCTCAACCTGGCCCGAATGCACCACCACGGAGCCTCCATCACTGCCTCAGCCACCGCCTCCTCCCTGGCCTCCTCCTCCCCGCCCAGCGGACACTCCACCCCCAAACTTGACCCTCGAAGCCCCGCCCGCGACATGGAGCGGATGGGGGTCATGACACTGGTGAGTTACTGTAGCTGCACCTTCTGTAGGTTCTAAGTACGATACAGAGAGCGGTGGAGGGATACGTGGATAATAAAAGATCTTCTACATGTGAAGCAGCGATGTCGAGATAAATCAACACCAGGAACGGTTGTTTGAGTGTTTCCGTTCGACTGCTGTGAATCTTGTCAACTTGTGATCAGCAGGTGGGATTATAATTACAGCGCGGAGCGTCTGATGATTCCTGACTTAATATAGTCATCAACGTGTGTGCGTGCGTGCGTGCGTGCGTGCGTGCGTGCGTGCGTGCGTGCGTGCGTGCGTGCGTGCGTGCGTGCGTGCGTGCGTGCGTGCGTGCGTGCGTGCGTGCGTGCGTGCGTGAGCCTCACATTGTCCTTGTCCTTTACAAATCGAGCATCATATACAAATACCTACAGTAAAGAGGCCGCCCTGCCTGTGCAGCAGGGAGGGTGTGTGTGTGTGTGTGTGTGTGTGCGTGCCTGCCTGCCTGTGTGTGTGTTTGTGTGTGTGTGCGCGTACGTGTCTGTGTGTGTGTGTTTGTGTGTGCGTGTGTGTGTGTGTGCGTGTGCGTGCGTACGTGTCTGTGTGTGTGTGTGTGTGTACTCCACCCTGGTGATGAGCCGCTTCATTAAATCGGTGTTTGAAGCCGTCGCCATGTGACTGAGGTGTGATGACTTTCGACTGATTCATCCTCCAACTGTCTCACACACTCCACATGTTCCCTGACAACACATGTATATACGCCCATTAAAGATCTAATTCTCCTCCTCAGGGTTGTTTTATTCTATCGATCGGCCCAATGACCTGTTTAACCGTCCTTCTCCCCTCAGTATTGATCTCAGTATCCGTGCCGGACGAAGGCTCGTGATCATCTAATGGTTCATGATATTTATATGAATGAGCCAATCGTCTGTCCTTTATTGCCAACATGGGATTGTTCATGTTTTTAACGAAGCTGCAGCTCCTGGATCTGGTTATTGATCTTCTCTTGTTTCCTCCCGACAGCCCAGTGACTTAAGGAAACACAGGAGAAAGGTACACACACGTCTTCACATTAACACGTTACCGCTAACGCGAGTGTGAGATCGTCACCTCTGACGTCCTCTTGTTCTTCAGATAGCAGCGGTGGATGAAGACGGCCGCGAGGACAAAGCCACCATCAAGTGTGAGACGTCGCCCCCGGCGACGCCGCGCACCGTCCGAATGACGCACACACTGCCAGCCTCCTCGCACAATGACGCCCGAGGGTAGGTGTGATCCGTCCGAACGTCTCAGAGGGAACCCCGGGGGGGTTCACCCGGTTGCCTCTCAGCTCTGCTGGTTCCTGCTCAGGGTGAAGATCTGACGGTCCACTTAGAAGCTTCTACATTCGGCACTTAGAAACGATAACAATCTGTTCTTCTTCGGGCATAATGAGCAGATGGAAGGAACGATACGAGCACAGAGGTGTTAGCGCCTTCACGTGCTCTGTTACAGCAACATAATGTAACTTTAACTTTTACAACAGCTGCCGAAGTTTGTGGCTGCTGCCACTGACCTGCCACGGCAGCCTGGAACCTGCCACGGCTGGGCCGGCCTGACGGTCCCAGTAATGAGATCAGCTATAAGCAACAAGGGTGTCACAATCGGACCCAAAGTCTTTCAACCTCATGTAAAAACATGCTTGTGTTCCTCACCGTAGTGTTACAAGTAGTGCGGTACTCTCCCCATGTATCACCACCACTTGTACCAGCAGGGCTCAGCAGATGCTCTACTCGTTGCTTCACTGACTCTTTGAGACGACGTGACTTCCCTTCAAGCTGGTAAGATGCTATAATGTCAATAACCTAGAGAGCTCCGTTGTGTCTCCAGGATCGTGGCCTCTCTGGAGGCGGAGGCCAGCGCTCTGAGCAGCGTAGCCAGCAGCCAGGACTCTTTGCACAAGCAGCCGAAGAAGAAAGGTATCAAGTCGTCCATCGGGCGGCTGTTCGGCAAGAAGGAGAAGGGCCGGATGGCGCATATGGCACACAGACACGTCATGGTCGATCCTCAAGGTCGGTGCTAGGTCGACGTCGTTGTCATGAGATACGGACGACTACAACGCGTGTAGGAGTTAATGACTGTTGTATCGTGTGTTTCCCCCTCGCAGCCACCATGATGGACCCAGACATGGCGGGCCAGGACATGGGGGTGGGCAAGCTGGGAACTCAGGCCGAGAAGGACCGCAGGTTGAAAAAGAAGTAAGCTTCCACGCAGCCGACGAATCACTTGTCACCCTGAAATTAGAAACAGTCCGGACAGGTTCTAGGAGCTTCTGTTGAGACGAACTACCTGCTGACGGGGTTCCCAAAGAACTACCAACCTTCAAGGGGTTTAATATCTTCAGAAAAACAGCTGGTAGTTCCTCCAACGGTTCTATGAATCTGTCCGGTCAGACTTATTTAAAAAGGTGTATTTGGAAGTCATCTAGACCTTCTTGTACTCCGCTGTCCAGTCTGGCTTCTGACAGTGGGCGGGGCCTCCACCCCCCCTGTGTTTACCGTCAGCTCTCCTCCTCCGTGAAAGCACTTCTATGTATGTAATCCCCAAAACCCACAGTGAGGACGGGAATGGATAGAGAAGCAGAAGCTGGACGCCTCTCTGGGCGGAGATCAGCCTCGCTGTGTTCCAACACAGAGTCTATCGACTGAGGCCGAGTTAATCTCACGTAGATGACTTTCAGAACACTCCACCACTCGGATCAGGTGCAGCCTGATCCACGAGAGCGGGGGAACCCTTAAATCTTTCAGCAGGAGTGTGTGTGTGTGTGTGTGTGCATATGTGTGTGTGTGCATCTGCCATGCCCGGTGCCAAATGATGAATGTCATTTGCTTGATACAAGTGCACACTGAAGTCGCCATGACAGTTTTAACCTTTTGCCTCCCGCGCGGTCGCTCGGTAACGAGCGTCGCGCGTTGTATGTCGAGATATTTGTGCTGTCTTTGTTTCTTCTTCCACTGCACTGACTTCTCCGGAGCAGTTTTCCCGGGGAGGTGGGGGGGAGGTGGGGGGGGGGGGGGGGGGGGTTTGGGCCCCC